>DWQW01011344.1:0-11506 GCA_018249695.1 Heliconius erato demophoon
GGTTAGTACAATAAGTAATCAATAAACACGTTTAGTTTTGTTCCTCAGAATATCGAAATGTGAATAATTCATTACCCTTAAACAACCCGGCAAAACTAGTTTATCCGTACGCTACCCGGCCAAACTACTTCGGCCTAACAGTTCTACCAGGCTGAACTAGTTTATCCTAACGCTATTAGGCCAAACCAGTTCAGCCTGTAATCAATAAGGCCAAACTAGTTTATCCTAAAATCGGGTTTGTCCGGTAACACATACACTGGAAGCATTGCGTGTTGAGTCGTGGAACTAAACGCCGCACCTTGCCTCGACACCAGAGCGAGGAAATGAAAATATAAATGTAAATAAATAATTAATTTCCTCGAGTAGGCATCGAACCCACAACCCGTCGATTTTACAGTCACACTTGTGCACCTGCGCCACGACTGGCAGTACTAGTAATCTCGAATTAAATATATTATAGATATACACCATCATTTAAAAAAATTTTTTTCTATTTCTTGAGATTACCTATTAGGAAGGTATTATCTATTTAATGGTTAGACTAAATTATTTTCTTCTATGAAATCTTCAACTCATATAGAGCTAAAATTAGAAAAGTAATTGAATTTTACCCATGTTTTGGCAAAAAACACTAGCTTTACTCACAGGCCCACAACGAATACTCACAAAGAAAGATGACAGTTTCACGCGAAAAAATGAGAGCCATAATGGCAAACATGTCAGTCAGGGCCGGTCCAAATAGCAGGCGCTACCCCAGAGGGTAGAGGGTTTGTCAGTAATCAAATAAAACAACGACGTTACGTGGAGGGACGCAGGGATTACAGTAAGCCACAGGATGTGGGAAACTAAAATAAAAGCACGCCGCAGTCGCCTGTATTTTATTTATCGTAAATGCCTTTCACGATTTGATCATTTGTCACATTTGCCGTGCCAAGGTGATTTCATTTTAACTTTGCTTTATATTATAGGATTTTTAGCGGTCAGCGATTTACGTTTTTGTTTTTTGTAATTGTTGTTTACGTTTTAGATTTTTTTCTATTTTAATTCGATATTGAAGTGTAATTAAAAGCGGTTATTTATATAAAAATGAGGAAGATACACTCAGAAGATTGAAATATTTAATGTTTTCATTTCTTTGCTCCGATAGCCAGGCAAAGCGTGGCGTTGAATTCCGCGGCTAAACGAGCAATGCCTCAAGAATTCCACGGAACGTGTAGAACGCATGTATTTGAATGGGGAACGTAGTGTCTTAACACTAGGTTCCTAAGTTTTCTCTGCCTACCTTATAAAATTATAAAGAAAACCTAAATGTATACATTACATAATATCCATTTTCTATATATGAAACACCTATAAAAGCGAAAAATCTGTCTGGTTCTTTACATTGAATTGAGAGCAGTGTTGGAAGTCAGGAAAATAGAGAATATTTTTGTGCGTCCACTAAAGGCAATCGCAGTTTTTATTTTTGACATGGCAGCTCGCAAGCAGAGCACTCTTGACCCACAAACAAACCGAGCCAATTGTATCCATTGGCTTCCCTTCTTTTTACTTCGATATTTTTGTCTGCTTTAAAATCAAAATTTTACTACAAGCCTGTTTCTCTGAAACACCTTTATAAATTTGAAAGTGTTGTTTAATTCTTTCTTTCAAATAATTATCATATTTCACTACCCATTGTACAATTTGCTATATAATTTATTATGAAAAAATCCTAATGAAAAAAAAATTCGAAAGTAATACCATACTCCGATTGCAGATAATCGTTTCTTCAAATATGTACGTAATAATACCTATATTGTACTCGAACAAAGTAAAAGCCTCCATTGCTAAACAAAAATCTTTTTCCCCTCCACTTCACGTCTGATAGAACATATAATATTCAAGGGTAGTCATATTATTCGCGCATTACTTTTCAATTCATCATCCCTCGCTGAGAATTGATACCCATAAATTTTTCCGTTTACGCCTCGAGACGCCTTCGGGGTGAACCTCCACATGTTTATAGCTTGTGTTAGCATTGTTTTGCTTGTAATTGTTATTTTGCAAGCTTTTTTATTTTTTTTATTTTATTTATTGTTGAAAATATCCATTAATTGTTCAATGTTTATTTTAATCTACAACGAAAACTTTCAAAGTAAGGTGACAATTTCAAGCAAAAAAAACCGTAAAAATTTTATCGAAGAACACAAATATTTTCTTTACAATATGTTCCTTACAGTATAATTAAAACTATCTACATTGGAGTACATAATAAGCTCAATAAATATAATATAAAATAGTAAATACACACAACACTCGAAACCTATAAAAGTAAATAAAGCAGTAAATCCAATCTTCTGCTCTCGTATAGCTCGAGAGCGGTGGACAAATGCCTAAATTTATTCGGTCCCGCCTAGAGACTACCATATTTTTACAACACCTTTGCGATATTAACTTAAGATGAAATAGTGTACAAAAGTATGTTTGAGAAAATGCGAGCTTTATACGAGAAGAGACACAATTCGTAACAAGATATTTCTGTGCTATATATATATTTTTTTTTTCAAGACAGAACATATAAGATATATTTTTGAAGAGATTGTGTTTAACTGTATAGTATACTAGCTTTTGCTTCTAGCACTGCCCACATGGTCAAGTAAAAGTAAATAAGAGTTTCGGTGGCCCTAAAATTTACTACGTTTTAATTAATATAATTTATTGGATTTTAATTAGTAGAAGCCGCCGTGGCGCAGGCACATGCTTGAGAATGTATTCACGGCGGTTGTGGATTGTATTTCCACTAGAGGGAAAGAAATATTTAATATTTTCATTTCTTCCCTTTGGTAACGACGTAAAGCACAGCGTTGATTTCCGCCACTTAAAACGTGAAAGTGTCTAAATGGGTACCTCTGCCTATCTTGTTATGTGCGGGGACACAGCATGAAGTTAAAAAAAAATAATATTAATATAGTAGTTAAAACAGTAGTAGTTTAATAAACAAATAACATGTACTATATTATGTTAAATCTATTAACAAGTATATATATTAAACATATCTACATACTTATATATTTATGAAAAAAATTAAGGAAATTAAAAATGTCTATGTAATTGACAGAGCAAAAAACACCTCACCGGATTCATAAAAAATATAACAAGTCAAAATAAACACACAGTGCCACTGTATTAATTAATTCATTTTTATAAAAGGAAAAACTTTTTATTTATACAGTAACTTTGCCAATCTGAATAATATTTATACATCATTTTGTCGTTTTATAAAATAAGTGAAAATATATTTTATGTTATTTTTAATATTATTGCCACTACGTTAATAGATTTGTATTAAATTATTATTGAATATTATTTTTATATTGTACCGGATTTTATCGTGGAGCTTTAGGGCCAATTCTTTTGAAATTTTAGTGTAAAACTGCTTAGAATATGATAATCAACAATTTTTATGCATAGTAGATGCAAGTGATAATTTACGAAGTAATTGATTTATAGTATTTTAGATGTATTCTTCTATACTAATACTGAATATTTGAAATTCACGATGAGGCCCTCATGCCGCAGTGAAACAGCGTTGTACTGTAAACGCCAAGATTGTGGGTTCATTTCTCAAACGGGATTATAATTTTTTTTCACTTTCTCGCTCTGGTTGACAAAGTACGGAGTTAACAATATAATGTGCGTAGCCTTCAATTTGAAGGTTACGTAGTAACTATATGTCACTGTATTATACTTGCCAACCATTGTTTTTTAAATAATTATATCTTTTTGTTCTATAATCATGGAGATAAAACTGTGAATACTTTATACTCTCAGATGATTAAACAACATAATTTCGTGATCGACCACCTAAGATAAATATTGAATTTGAACGAAATAACTAAAGTTGTACTTAATTAAATTGTCAACGTTATACAATAACGTAGCAACCTAATATTCCAAATCTACTGCTAACCGCTTTCCGAGCAGGTCCATTTTATCGTACCTTCTGTGTAAATATTACAAGTAGTCAGTTGCTTCAGTACTGTAGTCTACATAATCTATAAAAATGCTAGATGTTTTAAAATAATTTTAAATAAAAAAGATATTTAGTACTAGCGGCTCAAAAGCGGCTTCGCCTGCTTATACTTATTTTTATATTATAATAAAATTATACAAAGTCTTATTAACTTAAATGATGGCCTTGGTGATAGCTGTAAACTGTAAAGCTTAATCGAAATCAGTTCTGTAGTGACACGTCACGTGAAAGTGGTACAAACATCCATCCTCACAAACTGTCACATTTATAATATTAATAATAATTCGTCCATTTTTTTTATGTTGACTTGATAACGGTATCCTTTTCTTACTGGTTTTAATTCATAGATAGAGATATCTTAATAATATCAGTTGCATCTTTAATAACTAATATATGGTTTATTAAAATAAACTTAATAAATATGTGACATGAATTATTACATTATTACAACGGATAAACGAGAAGCTCAATTGGTTTCATAAGCAAGTCCGCCCTCGAACACTTCTATGACATTTTTGTACGTTAATAAATAAACTGTAATTATCACAAATTTATCATTACCATTTCACATATGATGTAGGCACATTGTTTTCTTTTGACACTTCATGACAATCTATGTTTAATTCCAAACTACGTTCACAGTGAATAATGAACACAATCCCCTAAATATACATCCCCTACACTGACAAAATGCGTTAACAGACAGCGGGGGGTGTAATTAAAAGAAAAATAAGAGCTATTCATAAACGTCCAACGGAATAGCCGGGTTTATATACGACCAATCGAGTCTGGTCCCTCTCCGTCCTCGACGTGCATACAGACACAAAGTAAGATCCCACTGTACTAGTGGATATCCAGAGGTCAAGATTGTATTGTCGTAGATGCTTTACCGCGGAGGTCCGTTTAATCTAGCTCTTAGGTCGGCGCAGGAGGCGAGGTTTACTTTACGCCAACGCGGTTGATTAAGTGGTCGAGCTGATCTCACGGGGACACTTATGGGACTGGTGACTCCTAATGGATGACGTAAATGATTATAGCGTGAACTGATTTATGTTGCTTGATCTGAGTCTTAAGAATGTCTTTTGTCTTTGATAGGGGCTGACGTAAGGGATCGTGGTAAATGTTTATTTTTAGTATAGTTTAACGAAACAGAGAGTAGTCGTGGCGCAGGAGCATAAACGTCTGACTGTAAATTCGATGGGTTGTGGATTCAATTTCTTCTCGAGGAACTTAAATATTTAATATAGTAATTTCCTCATTCGGCTCAGTGTTCTAATGAGAGCCTACTCTAGGTGCCCAGGTCCCTACTACCTTTCCTGCTATGTGCGGGATACAGAGTAAAACTAAATAACAAAAGAAACATAGTGATTCGTGATAAGTGGTAATGCAACATAAATAATAAAGAACGATGTACGACGACTGAAGCAGCAATTAAAGATAAGACGGAATTTCTTGAGAACAATCCAGGAAATGACTTACATGTACTGTGACATTTTCACTTTGTAAACATACAAAGGTAATTTTATTAACAATTTAAAATCACAGCACTTTATTTATAAGTATACTTTAATTACAATAAATTTATAATAAAACAATATTTAACATGTTGTTAACCACACTTTATATAATTATGGTTAATTTTTTAATCAGTTTCGCTTTTTGAAGTCAATTATTATTATAAATCCGAACCATACTAGCGATATTTTTGTATAGTAGAGGTAATTTTCGTGTAATTTTCAAGCTTACGCAATGTCGGAAAACAACTTCCGAGGCAATCAGTGAAGAATCGACATTTAATATTCTCTCTCTTTTTCTAAGAACAGTGGAAGATAATAGATAATAATAAAACTAATTTAGTAACTTCTATATAAAGATCAATTTTAGATTGTTTTGTCATAACTAACGTATATTCTTATATTACTACTTGCGGCCCCCGTGCGGCTTCACCCGCTGGCAATATACGAATATTTATTTAAGTGTATTTAAATAAAAATCTGCCAAGTGCAAGTCGGACTCGCCCACTGACGGTTCTGTACTAGCTTCAGGATTTTGTTTGGGAAATATAGATTTTAATGATGCGGTGAATATAAGTTTACTCACACACACATATACACTTATTTAGTATGAAATGAACTACAAATATGATGATAACTTTGAATGATTTTACTAATAATTTTTTACTTTTCGGATTTTGCCTTTATTCGTAATGTTGTTATTTAAGTGCTTTCGGAATTAATTTGATTATCGTTATTTTTTTATCAGCTTCACGCTATATCCCGCACACACCAAGGCAGAGGGAACCTAGGGTTAAGAAATTCCGTTCTCCCCTTTCCGCTGGAATTCAGAAGCATTCCGTGTTGAGTGGCGGAACCCAACGCCGCACTTTGCCTCGACACCAGAGCTGACAAAATGGAAATATAAATTTTAATAAATATTTCATTTCCTCGATTGATGATTGAATCCACAACCAGTCACGTTTACAGTCGCCACAATTTGTACCTTTGCGTTACAACGGCGTCACTAAATAATTTGATTTTGCTCCCAAAATGTGTTGTACTTAAAGAAAAATATTTAGGTAAGCACGCGTGCAAGCGCAGTTTTTCCGCGTTAACTCCGATCCCGATCTATCTCTAACAAACTAAATCTGGAAATCTCGGTGCTTTTTATCATTATACAAATTGAAAGCTAAAAATTCAGCCAATTTAGTAAAACAGTTGTATAAAATAACTTTTATAGCAATTAGCAAATTTGTCGAATTAAGTACCATAAATTGATATAACTTTTCTATTTATGAACCGATTTTAATTAAATAAACTATATCCTATATGTTAACGAAAGCTTGCCAGAATTCAATAGTGAAAACCACATTTAAATTAGTTAAACCGATTCGGAGATTAGCGATAATAAACGCACAGATAAAATTTAACAAAATCAATGTTTTGGGTTCTACTACATTAATAAAGATCCCCGATAACATTTTTTCTTATATATCTTCCATGCACAGACGCCGATCCGTTACAACTTTATTATAAAAATAGATATAGATAGCAAAAATAAATCAACGACACTATTACAGCGTATCACGATACAAACGTTTCAAAAAACTGTCAAAATGGTTAAAGAGTCAGAATTCCGAATTCCAAAACTCTTAACGTCCGATCACCGTAATTACATTCCCTTTGTACGTACCGGGAGCACGTTGTTTACAACTCCTGTACTTTTTCCTCTTTGACAGTTTGCAATTTGTGTAAGTTTTGCTCACGTCCGGCCCATCGATAAGCGCATACTAAATCGAATGGGTGAAAACTATACGTGCTTCACGCTCATTCAATTGGGAACAGACTCAAATGTTATTTAACTTGGGCGGTATGTATGTATTTTCATATGTTGTATGTTATGTTATGTAAAAGATAATTAATTGTTGTTGATACAAATGTACATATATATTGTATGTTATTTACATACTCGTATGTAGCCATAAAAAGGGTATGTCATAAGCTTCTACCGGGAGGAAACCTAGATTGAACTGGATGAGTAATGAACTTGGCTCTACACGGGACCTGATGATAGTACGAGATATCGTATTGACAGCATTTCACATGAAAATATTTTATTGAGATTTAATAACCTTGTTAGTTCTTAAAGTAATACTTCGTTTTCTTATGAATTCTCAAATGTTGGCAAATATAACTGAGCCGTACTTACTCTGTCCTCAGAAAAATACCTTATAACTAGTATATAATAAATATTCCTTTGAGTGATATTTGTACCCACAACATCATTTAAAATCGCGTCTCGTTGAAGTCAACTGCTTTATTACTCTTTTGAACTTGTATACGTTATTTATTTATAATAAATAAACAACGCATACAATTTCTGTATATATTTATATATACATATATATACATATAAATATATAATTTACCCTCTTTACTGCTATTGTAAGAATACCGATTTTACTGCTTTTGTAATTTGAGACAATACAATTATTCTATCTAAAGAAGGTAATACTCAAACAAAGAAAGCTCCGGAACAAAATTCTATTTACTTTTATTCCACTGGAAAATGTCTAACGACTGCTAATGTTGATTAATACTAAGAAATGCATTTCATTCGACGCCTTCAATATTTCTACAAAAACATAAAATGATTCTAAGCTGACTTCCGTCCTGAAATCGTAAAATCTTTAAATAATTATTAGCTTTATATAGTTAAGTCGATTTAAACGGTCACGCGATCTTCATTGAATTCGCAGTAATGTATAATGTACATAAGAATGTTTTAGTATAGTGTTATATCGAGGCCAGTCGTGGCGCAGTGACACAAAGTGTACCTGTAAACGCGACGTGTTGTGGATTCGATTAATACTCGAGGAAATAAAATATTTAATATTTTTTATTTTCTTCGCTCTGGTGTGGACGTTGAGTTCCATCACAAAATACGCAATGCATCTAAAATTCGGTGGAAAATGAGGAACGGAGTGTCTCAACACTAGTTTCCCTCTGCCTACTCTGATGCTAAAAAAAAAGAAAATAATATTATACTATTTATATGGCATAGTCGCGACGTTATTCAAATATCGTTTCCTTACGGTGGTCGTTTACCAGCGCATAAGTTTCAAACTTTAATGCCGTATGGGAAACTTAACTCGAATTTAAGTGCAATTGTTTTTAGTTTGTGGTAATTTTTGGTTGTACGATATTCTGGAGATTTTGATACTTGTTTTGCTTTAAGGAGTCTTTTTATTTAAATATTGTATTAAAAGTATTTTTTTGTTATATAAAAATATATTAGTTAATTTGAAATCGAAGCGTAGTGTTCCATGTACTTGCCGGTGTCACTGCATAGTTAAATAAATATCCGTAGTGCGACCTATAAATTTAACATAAACAACAATTTGCTTTTTGTTTTTATACCTTATATTTAAACGAATATGCAAATGAATAGAACGTATATTGTGAAATTTAACTTAAAAACGCATGACATTGTTTTAATTTTTTAATAAACCTGTGGAGGATAGTTGTACTTCCGGAAGCAATGTTTTTTTTTTATATATTTTAGCTTCACGCTGTATCACGCACATAGCAGGGTAGACAGAGGGAACCTGGGAACATTGTACTGAGACACTCTGTTCCTCGTTAAGACAAATCCGTTTCCTAAGTTTCCGCCAATTAATTAAGGCATTACATGTTGAGTGGCGAAAAATAAGCGCCACGCTTTGCCCCGTTACCAGAGCGAGCGATTTCTCTCCCATAAGTGGAAATTGAACCCACAACCGTCGCATCAACAAACAATTCCTAAAGTGCATTAATTAAGTGTTGTTGCTAAAACTAACTCAACGACCACATCTATTGATTGGGTTGGATACCCTTAATAGATTAGTAGTGCCCTGAGCTTGTTAGTTCGTCATCGTGACCTGAATATTCAACGAGCGCACCTACTCAGAACACGAAAGTTTCTCCTTAGCCGTGAAACAAAAATGTTCAGTTATCTCTAGTGTACTACAATAATGTCTTTATTTGTAGGCACGCTGCAAATTGTGAAGAGCGAGGAGGAGGATCAAGGGAAGTTTGAGTGTGTCGCCGAGAACGCCATCGGCACTGAGTTCTCCAAGCCCACTTCCCTCTACGTTAAAGGTAAATATGTAGTATATATTCTCATTCGAGTGTAGCGTGTGTTTGTTTGTAGTTTTAAATTTTGTTTTGTGTTTTTTTTTTGGTATAGAGTCCGAATATTATATTTTATGCATCATTATGGATTTAAAATTTTACAATCAATATGTTTTTAAAGCGTTATTATACATAAAAATGGAAGACCTTTTAAATTTTACTAAAGCGTATGTGATATTGTCCTTTTTTTAGAAATGATTTTTTTTTAACGTACCGGGATTTGAACCCGCCCCTTTCAATAGTGGTCAATAGGTAAGTGAAGTTTTACTTTCCTAAGTGTGGCGTAATGTTTTAAAAATGTACAACAATATATGATATTGATTTATAATAACGAGATACAAAATATAAGAAATTCTTAATATTAGATATGTATAAGAAAATTATATAAATAAAAAAATAACAGCGCTTAATTTCGAGACTCTCAGATATTTAATGAGCGAGTTCTGAAACAACTGAAAGACGAGTAGCTATTTTATGTAATAAGAAAATGTGAACGAGGCTTCTGTTACGCAAACACTAACGATTTTTTTTATTATTGATTTTCTCTATTATTACTTTTACTTAGACTCGACATCTATTATATATGCTTATCATCTTGAGTTGCTTGATTTACTTAATTTTATTAAGTGAACAGTTTGTATTGTGGGTTATTATTTTCTGAACTTTTTTTACTTTTATAAGTAAAACAAAGTTCAGAAATAAAAAAAAAATGTATTAATTTAAAAAAACATTATAACTATATTAATAAATGCTTTACTTTCAAGTTTTTAAAAATCTTACAGAGATTGTAGGTGAAGGTAAAACGAATAATATATTTTGGGTAAGATTAGGCTTCGTAGATTTTATTGTAGGATGTTTTGTTGTTCTTAGCTTCCCGCTATATCTCACACATAGAAGGGTGAGTAGAGGGAACCAGGAAACTTAGTTTTAACACACGCTGAATTTTGGAGACTTTGGAGAATTGACCAGAATTTTTCTTACTTTAGATTTTCTCTTTAGTTTAAGTTTAGAAATATTGATTTCAAGGCGGCCACGACTTGTCTACCGTACCTATTGTATATAGCTATAGTCGTCATGTTACTATGTTTAATACATCTACGTTCATATTTTGTATGAGTATGCGTATACAATATTACGAAATTGCGCAGAGCTATTTGTTGAACAAAACATATGGCCCATACGATGTATCATGTAATTGTTGCAATTTTTAGTTTGACATTTTATTTTGTTTTGTTTTTTATGAATAACTTGACTAAGTATATTATTGAATTATATTTTGCTAAAAGCAACAGTACAAACTTATAAATATAATATTTAATTAAAACCTTGTAAAGACCCAAATATCGACACTAACTTTCAGTCACGACCAGCTCACGGCTTCTCTCGCTTCTACTATTATACATAATATTTATTTTCTCATCTGGATTACTTTCATGATCTAATAACATTATCAGTTTGAAGACAATAAAACATTTATATTGTAATAATATTATCTCATACATTTCTTTATATTGACATTACCTTTTTAAATTTATGAACCGATTGAAATAAAAAAAACACAAAATGTTAATGTTAATCCAATAGTGAAAACTGCATTTATGTCAGTTAAGCCGTTTCTGAGATTAGCGTAAACAAGCACACAGACAAACACACCAACAGACTAACTGACAAAAGTTTTATTAATCATTGTTTTGGGTTCTATTACATTAAAAAATACCTTAAATAATAGATTTACTATATGCATAGAAGCTTATCACCAATAAACAATCCCATAGATTAGCCCCAAAGCTCACATCGCGCGGGTCCACTCCACTCCCGCAACACG
>DWQW01011345.1:0-11506 GCA_018249695.1 Heliconius erato demophoon
GCAATGCCTCCAGAATTCGGCAGAAAGTGGGGAACGGAGTGTCTTAACACTAGGTTCCCTCTGCCTACCCTGCTGTGTGCGGGATACAGCGTGAAGCTAATTTAATTTAATTTTTTTTAATTTTAATTTTATTCAGGGCCAACTGGTATGTTAAAGATAAATTGAAAGATGAGTCCTAACAGTTCAAAAGATTCTCTGCTTGCTTCTAAGCAAGCAATGCTCGTTTTAGCCTACGCTTCATCAGCTCCTGGCTCTGAAATCCTCACCACCTTATGTGCACACGTGTCCAATACAGTAAATCTGGGATTTTTTTAGATCGATGTCCTTTTATCAAGAGAAAAATATTATATTTCGCAAAAAGCCTCGGATGAGCTATTATGAAAAAAAATATATGATTTTCTTGCAATTATTCAAAAAGTAAAGTATGTTGATGCATGCATATTATTCTCGCGATATTAATTTAAATATTCTTAGTATTTTGTTTAGTTTTAATAGATTGAATTGTCTAATTTTTGAGTAGGATGAAAAAGATAATACTTCTAATGTATTTTGTATATTGGACTCGAAGTGGAACGTAGAGCTTACTAGCACTAAACTAAGCAAGCAACACTTACCTCTGTAATAGAAAAAAAATTTATTAGGTACTACTTGTTGCGTTATAACTTGAAGACTGTTAACTTAATATTTAAGTTTTTATATAATATATTTATGTACATTCAATATTTTTTTAAAGATTCACTCTATATCTCGCATATAGAATGGTAGGCAGTGGGAACCTGGTATTAAGACATTCCGTTCCCCATATTCCGACGAATTTTTCGAGGCATTGCCTGTTGAGTGGAACTCAACGCCGGGCTTTGCTTTGGTGCTAGCCCGATAAAAAAAACGAGTGTTGAACAAACCTGTAACCACCGTGTTACAGTCATAACCATCCCCTGCACCACGACGGCCTCAGCAAATACAATATTTCATACCAATAAATCTGCAACGTATCTTATACAATTATGCAAATGTTTAATTTAAAATATTGAAGCTGATTGTCTCCAAATTAGCAACTTATTATCATTTTGATGTTGTTCCTACATAATAATCTCTGATGGTTCTGGAAATTGGAATAAATTACGTTATAATTGGAGGGTGGTTTTTTCTCTACCTGTCCCCGTGAACTTTTCATACTGGTAATATTAACGTGGGCTACTTGATTCGGTTAGATTGATGGTGCGATCTAATGAAATTAGAATTTTATTAATATTATTTTTAAGCTTATATATGTATATAAACTAATTTTTTTTTGGGGAAAAAGTGATACTGGTTAGTATACATTTTTTTTTGACATAATTTTATTTTTACTTGAGGCCGGAATCGTAGCGCAGGGGTACAAAGTGTGACTGTTAGATCGACTGGTTGTGGGTTCAATTCTTACTCGAGGAAATTAAATCTTTACTTAGATTCATATTTTCATTACTTCGCATTCTTCGGTGTGGAGGCTAAGCGCGGCGTTGAATTGCGCCACTCAACACGCAATGCCTCTAAAACTCGGCGGAAACTGGGTAATTTTTTTGCGTTCCATTCCACGTAATTTTTGCTAGTTACGGAAGACTTTTATTTATAACATCTAATATACAAAACAAATCAAAGAGAGAAGGAGAGATTCTAATATTATAATATCATGAAAAATATGAAAATATTACTTAATTTAGAAACGTGTTTTTTTTTTCAATATATTTACCGTATTTTGTGAAATATACAAAAAGAACACAACTTCATATCTTTCCATCTCTACACATAAAAAAATTAAGTTGTTTTTCCGTTTCCATTATTATCGGAATTTAACAGTTCATAATAATTTTTATATATAAATGTGAATGTTTATAAGGACAGATGTTTGTTCCAATTTCACGCAAAAACTACTAAACAGATTTAGATGAAACTTTACAGTAATATTACTTATACATCACAATAACACATAGGCTACAATTTATGTAAAGATTTTATATAATTTGTCTATTATATAGCAATAAATTTAAGCGGGCGAAGCCGCCAGTTTCGCTACTTTGCCATATATGGGAAAAGTAGCCAAGAAACTAAAAAGTATTCACCAGTCGACACTGTGCTAGGTTACTGACATATACAATTTAACAAATTTCAACTTTCCCAAGGAAACTGACATCCACGATATAACGTTGTACATTCACAAATTTCGTTTTACATACAAAATGTTGCGAAAACGTTCTGTAGTCAGTATTTCACAACATTTAGGAAGTATGTCGTAATTGCTTCCAAAGCGCGTCCTCCTTTCAGAGATACGCTCGTCTTTCTTTAGGCACCGGAAAAAAAATGTAACATTCAAAATAGTCTAAAATAAGCACTTTTTGTGGTTTCGTAACCATTTTATAGGTTGCGAGTGGAAGATTTTTGGAAAAAAATGCCTATAGAGCAGTTCTTAAGAGAATTGCGGCCTAGATGCTTTGAATATCAAAAGATCGTGCATCTAAACGACGTGGCTCACTATTTGACTGGTGTTCGCCTTAGAGGTTGTAGTAAAATGGGTTTTTTTTTAATTTTTAATATCATCCTTCATAAAAATTGTGTATTTATTTACACTTAGTTTTTAGTATTTTATTGAAGTTTCTGCTCAGTTTAACATTTAGTAAGAAAGTTGTCATGATTGAAATTGTATAAGAAGAAGAAATTCAGTAGTAGAAGTAGTAGTAGTACTAGTATTAGTAGTAGTCGTCAAATAAAAAATGATTTTATTGTAACATACATATATTTAAATGTATTTTAAATGTAAAAGTTGAGAGGATTAAAAAAAAATGAATTCTTAAAATCTTCAAATTCTAATAAGTAAATAAATTTCAGGAACTCAAAATTTGTTTAAATCAAATGTTATATACTCACATAAATAAGTAAACATTCTTTTCTTAACCTATTTCTATAAGAAAAGGAGGTATCAATTCGACTGTACTCTTTTATGTTTATTACCTCAGAACTTTTGACTGGGTGAACCGATTTTGATGATACTTTTTTTATTTGAAAGCTAGTGCTCTCATGCGACCCTATTTGACCATAATTTGGTCTATATCTGATAATGGTATCTGCGAGAAAATAACATAAGTCCTAAATTTGCATGACAAATGGACTGAAATGGAATGGACAAATAACTCAATATAACGCGAACCGATACCAATATTTTTTTTTATTGGAAAGGATACACTTCAAGAATAGTTTAATAAAAAATTGGTTAGGTTGTGATTATGGGATCCGATTGAAATTAAACAAGTTTGTTTATTTTTTGGTAAAAAATATATTTATACTTTAATAGCAAGGAAAAGCATTGTTAAAAATAGAGAACCACGGTTTACTTTTAGTCAGAAGTGAGTTTTCTCATTCGTTATATTTCTTTTAAACCAACTACACAAAGAGGATGTTCTAATTTTGAACCAATTTAAAAAAAAGGGAAGTGTTTCCAATTCACCTGAATACTTTTTTATATGTTCTTGTCAATTTATTTATTTATTTATTTATTTATTTATTTTAAAACATATTAGCAAAGTTATACAAGAAACAATTTGTACGATAATAACCGCATTAGTGAAACACTGTGTCGCGGCTATTAACGCCCACCTCACAAGCGTTGTTTAATATCAAAAAATAAATTACTAACTGTTTGAAATATAAATATGAAAACAAAGCAAAATTACAATAAAATAGAAGAAAAAAAAAATAATAATAATTATAAAGTAACGTAAAATAAAAATATGCGTAGGTGTTTGTGGGTGTGTGTGTTTGTGTGTGCGTGAGTGTGTGTGTGTGGATAATTTAAGTCTCATATGGTTTTTGTTTTGTAATTTAAGTCTCATATAGTTAGGATACGGATAAGATTTTCTGTGTCATCATAATTTAATGTTAAAAGCCAATTTTTTAATTCAATTTTACACTTCGTAGGGTTAGGCGATGGCTTCTAATTTTTTCATTAACTTTATTATATAGCGATGGGCATAAATAATAGTATTGTTTATTTGAAGAGGCTAAACGGCGATGTTCAATTTGAAAATGTTAGTTTGCACAAAAATAATATTTTATTAAGATTGAAGTTTTACATAGGACAACCACAGCTTACTCGTTTGAAAAGCATGGTTTTAAAGTCTACCCATGACTTAAAACTATAAAATAAATTCTTTTTTAAAAGTAAAAAGAAGTCAGTTTTTTTGTTAATAATTAATTTTTACTTTTTAATTTATCATTTAAATTCTGTTTTTTTTTTTAATTAATTTTTCTCACTTCATATTATGAGTAAAGTAACCTTAAGCTACTTTGATAGCAATTTATTTCAAAAATAAATTTGTATATATTTTTTGTTTTAGCTTTACACTGTATCTCGCACATAACATGGAGGCACTTGGGAACCTAGAATTAAGACACTCCGTTCCCATTAATACATATGCTTTCCACATAATAATTGATGCTTTGTGTGTTGAGTGGCGGAACTCAAAGCCCCGCTTCGTCTCGTTAGAATGACGAAGAAATGAAAATATTAAATATTTCATTTCCTCGAATGGGAATCGAATCCACCTACCAAAATACACAAGTTAATGATACATTATCGATAAAACGAAAGTCCTTTATTTCATTAAAAAAGTTTTCAGGCAACCTGTTTCTGACATATTATAGATAAATATAAAATTATAGTGATGGAACCAATACGTACGCACGTTGGCTGTTTTTTTAAAAAACCTAGCCACAAAAACAAAAATAAAAGCGCTTCTCTAGGGGTGTCATATTTTTTTTTTCATTTTTCATTGCAACACTGTGCAAGGAGGTCTCTAATATGAAACATGATAGTCTAGGTTATATTCAAATTTTCAATATTATTTAGTAATTTTTAAATTTCAGTATATGATCACATATAATTATATACAAATAAAAAATACTAAGTTTATTTTATGTTTTTTGTAATATAAAAGATGTGCATAGAGATATTAAAATATATATGTAAATAAATAGTAAAATATTGTTATGTGAAAGGACATTCCAGTAAATGATTTCTTTATAAAGAAATATAATTTATATACAGACCTACATTTACCACTTAAACATAACCTCAACTGGAATTTAAACTCACTACCACCTCAAGCAAAATTCATTCTCACTACTCTATTTCTAAATAACAGTATACATACATTTTATATCATATCTACAGGACAGTTTTCACATACAGTTAAAAAAAACCCTAACTTTTTTCCAAAACTAATGCTAACCTAGAGTCTCATTACCTACTAAACGTACTGAAACGTGTCATATAAAACTTTCCGCACAATTTTATAGAAATAGTTTAATGAGTGATTCAACACTATACTCCATCTCATCAGATCAAAGTAAGAAATAAAGAATAACTTACATACAATCATCCCCCTAAACAGGAACAGAACCCAGAACCGTTGCGTTAACTATCATAAATTTAACCACTCTACCACGACAGCCCCATATATCGGTTTCCACAAACATAATTGACGTATGACATTAATATTTTTATGACCTACTCAAGAGATGTTCCCATTAAAAGAAATGACTTGTATTGATTTTCCGTAATACGAGTAAGAGTATATTATTATTTTTGCTGCTTAAGCTTTATTTGTTTGCCTGACGTTAAGTGTCTTGCTTACCCATTAAAAATACATTTTCATTTATGTTTTTTGCGATATAATGTTATTTTCTTTACCAATTATTCTGTTGTACCACTGTACCAGTGGGTGTGTTTGATTTGGATTCGATTTCTACTGAATTATATTAAACTAGAGGGCGCGCGCGGCTTCGCCCACTTATTAGTAGGAAATCCAAAAAAAACCACGAAACACGTGTTCAATAAAATATTTTTAAAAGTCTGAATTTAAATTTTTATAAAAATCGGTGGCAATTTAAAGATTTTTCCATATAAACTTTCAACCCCTTATTTAAACCCTTAGGGGGTGAATTGTTAAAAACCATGAAACACGTGTTCAACGAAATATTTTTAAGAGTCTGAATTTCAAATTTTATAAAAATCGGTGCAGATTAAATTTTTTTTTCATACAAACTTTCAACCCCTATTTCATCCCTCTAGGGTTAAAATTTTTCAAATTCCCTTCTTAGTGGATGTCCAGAATATGAAAATAAACATCTGCCCAAATTTCATGTTTCTACCATCAGCGGTTACGGCTCTGCGTGCGTCTTACCTCAGTCAGTCAGCACAAGTCCTTTTATATATATAGATTATTGTTCTGAGCTCTGATGAGACAAAACGCGGCGTTGAGTTTCACTATTAAACATGCAAACTATCCAAATCAGAAAGTTAATAAGTAGTTAGTTAGTATTAGGTTCCTTGAGAACAGCGCGAAAAATATTTAAAACAGAGAATGTCTCCAAGCATCATTCTTCATAATAAAGTAGGTGTGTAAGAATTTAGAGTAACTGTATATAATTTTCTTATTGCCATACTTATATCTTAAAGATAAGGTTTTATATATATTCATATTTATAAAACTGAATTGTTTGTTTGTTTGTTTGGACGCCCTTGTCCCAGAAACTGCTAGTCCGATTCATTTTTGTGTTGAATAGTTCATTTTTCAAGGAACGCAATAAGGTATACTATATCACGTTAAAAGTTTCAATGTAAACCTGTGGCCAGTGTGTTACTCGAGGTACTTAGATATATCAACAATATTCACAAATCTTATTTATTTCGATTTAACCACGAAGGCAAAACCACATTTAGGCTCGTAGGTACATATAAGCCGCACTTCACGTCTGAGATCGATTTTGAGATACCGTTTCCATTAATGAATGATATTTTATTTTAATCTGTGACTGAAAGCGGCATCTCAAGATCGATCTCGAACTTGAGAGCGATTTATAAACTCCGGCCTCAGAACCTACTTTTTTTATAAAAGCTCCAACACATGAACATTAAATAAGTATATGAATATGTAAATAAAATAACACATTTACATCCATTTACAAGAGAGGCTTTTCATTTTAATACCAGCTTTATATTTGTAACTAAAATTTTATTCCCGACTAAAAAGCAGTTTTGTATGCACGCATATAAAAGAAATACCTATTTTATGATCAAACATCAAAGTTTTAGTGGAATCTAAAGGTTTATGTAAGAGAAGTTCATAAGAGGTTTTATTTCTGTATTAGGTGTATATTCAAATTTATTTACTTGTTGTTACTTTTTTTGTTTTTTTTTTTTTATTTCAGCTTCACGTTATATTCGGTATGTAACAGAGTAGGTAGAGGGAGTCTTTTGTTAATATACTCCAGTCACCACTTTCTGCCGAATTCTGGAGGCATTGCGTGTTGAATGGAGGAACTCAACGCAGCGTTTTGCCTTGATACCAGAGGGAAGAAATGAACATTTTAAATGTTTCATTTCTTCGAGTAGGAATCAAACCCACAACCTGTCGCTTTTACAGTCACTTACTTCTGCCCTTGCGCAACGATTAGCATTTTATAACTTATTGTAAAACCGTTCTTTGTATCAGGGTACCTTTTACAGAATGTATATGCTGAGTAACGAAATTCAAAAACTACTATTGCTATAATTTCTATGTAACTATAAGAATATAAAAAAAACATATATATATTTCTTAGACGAATTACTATTTTCTTATTATATAAAAAAATATAAAATATTTATACTGATTAAAATAGAATTGAATATAAAATATATAAAGAAGGCTTCATTGATAAAACGATAATCCCTAGCTAGGTAAAAGTATCGAAAGTAAAAAAATGCAAATGATTTTAGAGCTCTTTTGAACTACCAAGAAGTATAATTTTCTTTCTAAGTGTGGAATAACACTTTAAATATACTTATTTAGAAAACGTATAAAAACTTTAAATATATTAAAAAAATGATTTTTTTGTTTCAAAATTTAATAAATGTTTTTAAGCGTTTTTTAAACGTTGCTGGTAACACAAAACAGCAATATTTTTTTTTTCACTTTCCATACTTTATCTAGGGATCATCGAAAATGAAAAGGAATATCTCTCCAAGACAAGCATCAGCTCCTTAAAAGGAAACGAGAGAAATAAGATTTGTTACTCGATTTAACTGTAAACCACAGTATTTCTTTGTATGTTAAATATTTTTACAGAAACAGTAATATGTCATTACAATTAATATATTACATATATATTTTTGTTTTTGACTTCACACTGCATCCGGCACAAAGCAAGCTAGAAGCAGAGGGAACCTGGGAACCTAGTACCTTCACATATATATATAAATACGACACGTCGTATTATACTCAATGTCGTATACGCTAAGAAACTTTTAAGTAGAAACTTCTATAGTTCAAAGGCAAATCTTAAACAAAGACATAGAATAGATATAAGAGCGAAAGTTTAAAGTAATAATAGTTTTGTTTTTAACTTAGCTTTTTGAGTATGAAATGGTAAAACTTTTTCGATATAACAAATTAATATTTTAGTGTAGAGATAGGAGAGTTTTGAGGTTATCTCAAAAGAGTTTTATGAACTTGGATGATATTTATGTTAGTTCGTGAAATTTTAAATATTTATATATATATATATATATATATATATATATATATATATATATATATATATATATATATATATATATATATATATATATATATATATATATATATATATTATTATTATTTTATAGGGTAGGTTTTATTTTTTTACTACATTTATATGTTGAATTTGAAATATATGAAAAGATATATATTAAAAAAAAAGATAGCTCTGCTTTCTTTCTTTTTTTTTCTAAAAGTTCCATGTAGCTGTAAACTGTAAAATAAAGAATGGAAGTGTCTTAACAGAAACGGAGTGTGCTATGACCCTGCTGTAAACTGCTTATATTTTTTCTTTTATTAATATAAGTAGATAATATTTTATTATTTTTACTTAAAAAACTGCAAGTTTTACAGTCAATCTAAAAACATATAATATATATTTTTAGTATACTAAAAATAGTGTTAGTATATTATCATATAAATATTATAATAGAGATAACAAAAATAAACTCTCTAAAAATACACTTTAAAAAGACCTCCAATCCAGGGAAGCAATATTTAATCTTCGATCGAATTCTATGCGGGTGACATAGACCCGGAGTGTTAGTATGTATTTGCTGTAGTCGTTTCTGTAAGTCTCAAGCACTTTTATAGCCCCTATATCCTTTTTCACGAATCAAAATATCGAAAATGTATAGATTTCTTTTATATCTATACTTAATGTTTATACAGTTATTTTATTTTACGTTTACGTTTGGTGACAAGACAAAACACGGTGTTGAATTCCGGTATTTTTCGAAAAATGGGCGGAAAGTGGGTAACAAAGTGCTCTAGGTCCCTTTTGCCTAAGAGTAGGCTGTATGCAAGATACAATATCTTATTTAAATAATAAAAATAAAATTTTATATGAGAGATATAATCTTCGTCATCATTTTGTTTCGTTGACTTTAGTGATTTGTAAGGATAAAGAGTATTGATGATAACGTTTATTTCATATTGTATGCTACTAATGTAGCGTTCCCTAGAAATCGAAGGTTAAAGAATCTCTTATTTCTTCTGTTTCTTTTAATATTATTATCTTATAAAGAGGATGAAAAACATACTATAAACTTATATTTATTTGCGGTTAGTAGTTTTCGCGTGAAAGTGGAACAAACATAAATGTTCACCAACTTTCACATTTATAATATTAGTAAGATATTTAAAGATGTTCAATATACTGTGAATGTCATGAAATAATGTTTTTCAATTTAGACTCAAAAAATCGTTATAGGTTAATTTTTTAAATGAAAATTGAATAGGCTCTACTATTACCTCTTACTTTTAAAAAGATTGACGTTTTTGTACAAAATATGATTATAATGTTTGTAATACTTATAAATAATAGCTGTCAATTTATATTTTTTTGTAATAGATGTCTCTATATATTTAATTTTTTTTATTTTGTAGAGCACTTTGCTGTATTTTTTTATGTTTTCAAGCAAAGTTATTTACATTTGAATACGTTTCTTGTTGTGAACATTACAACAATTGAACTATTTTTACTTAAAAAATATCTAAAATAAAAACATTCAATCTAATCAATTATTTTTACTAAATTCGTAAAACCTACAAATCTAAATGTTGGAATATCACATAAGAGTAATATAAAATGTACTTCCTAAAGCACAAATTTCTCAATTCAAATCAAGGTATTGACAACAAGACCCGATTAATTACCATGCAAATGAACTCGAAGCCTAGATTAGTATTTGGAGAAACTTCGAGCTAGGTCCTTATTTCGATTATTATGTAAATATATGTATATCCTTGTAAGTAAAATAATAATCTGTTTGTTTGTATTATTGTAATTCAATTCATTATAATATAAATATTTATTTAAATTCGAATTATTTTTTTAATAAATATTATATGAAAATACAGAAAAAAAACATAACTGTAAAGCATTTTACGCGATTTTTTCATAATTTTCATAGACTAAATTCTACGAATAAAAAAAAACATATTATCTTTTTTTTATATAATTACAAAAGCTTTAGTTAATCCTTAACTACTGACTTGATAAATAAATAACTACTCTACATACATTTTCTCTACATTAAATTTCTTTTCATTTTATTTCAATTTCGATTGTTATATTACTTCTACATGAACCACGATGAGCTTTAAGAAAAATATTGTAGTGAGCTTACAACAGAGTAATTAATGGGCCTTGCATAATTTGTAGGGCATTGTACTCGAGTATTTACCGTATACAAGTATTAAAGATGATCAGCCGCAGTAGTTGATTGTGTGTGTATTCTGTGGTGGGTGTAGTGGGTTCGTTTTTTATTAGGTTTTAGATACTTTTTAACCTTAAATATATTGTATTTAACATGAATTGTGAAGATAAATGTAATTTAGTTGTGTGTGTACAAATTAAGTTATTTTTATGTAGTTTTTTATGTTAATAAATTATTTTTATATAATTTTGTATAATGTCTTAGTTACTATTAAGAAGTTATATTAATACTGTTTACCGTAGCGTGTGATACCGATACCGTACCGTAGTGATACAACATTTTTGTTGTGAAATTGAAAGATTGAGTTTCAGTTTTCAGAAGAAGAAGAAAATTTCCAAAGTACGAAACAATTTATTTACTTAGATACAACTTGACACAGCTTTTTCGTTGGTTCCATAACACAAATAACGAACTTTCATTCGTTATTTTTTAAGTTATGAGCTTTGATTACATTTAAGATACAAAAATTGTAACATATATGTTATTAAATATTGATTCCAAATTTGTGCCTGAAATCATGAAAAAATGACTTTTCAGATTTTAATATATTGTTTTTCACATAAAATGTGTTAATTTCGAATTTGTGTGACTATTTTGTGGTTACGTTAAATAAAGTACTTACAATGTAGCGCAAAGGGGGCACATAGCCGAGAGCGCACGAGTGCTCGCCCGCCGCTCGGCCGCGCCACCGCG
>DWQW01011346.1:0-11505 GCA_018249695.1 Heliconius erato demophoon
GCATGGAGTAGTAAATTACTACTTACTACTAGTAATACGTAGCATACAACATGGAGTATTAAAATACTTCTTACTTACTACTAGTAATACGTAGCATACAGCATGGAGTAGTAAATTACTACTTACTACTAGTAATACGTAGCATACAACATGGAGTATTAAAATACTTCTTACTTACTACTAGTAATACGTAGCATACAGCATGGAGTAGTAAATTACTACTTACTTACTACTAGTAATACGTAGCATACAACATGGAGTTGTAAATTACTTCTTACTTACTACTAGTAATACGTAGCATACTTGGCTGTTGTTGCACGCTTTTTCCCGCAAACTATACTCCGTTTTCCGCTTTACGGTCAATTTTTGAGATGTTAAGTGTGGAGTAGCACAATTCAATGCTGTATACCTTAGGTCGGGGCAATTAAAATATTTTAAATATAATCATTTCCCAAGTGAGAATCGAACCCACAAACATTGTGATTAGAATCAACTGCCATTGCACCACGACAACCCTTACTACGTGATAGATTAACACGTGAAGTAAAAACTTTAGAACCCTTTCTACGAAAATTGCGCGGACGCAGGAGTATGCAGGAGTATTTGCCTAATATTTTTAATGATAATGCTTATACAATACATTAAAACAATAAAAAAACTTTATACATACTATTTTATTGTATATATCGTGATACACGTTGCTATGGCAACGCGTCGATCTATATTATAACGCCGCAATTGGTCCTTTAGTATACTAAATTATACAATTAGATAAAATATCATATTAACTAAACTAAAGTAAGCTTGATGTGTTCTAAACCTAAATTCATAGAAACTGTTATTTTATTTTGTTGCAGTCTGAAGTCGATGAACGCATTAACATAATTAAAATGCATAATTTCATTAAAAACTTGAAAGAATTTACAGTTTTTTTTTTAAATAAATTATGTTATACTATCGATTTATTACTAATAATTTATACTTGTATATTATATTTGTTACTGTTTTTCAAATTAATTAGTTAATATATGTTACTGAAATATTTAATTATATTTTTTTATGTATTAATAACATGTTAAAAAGGAATGTTATACTTTTAATATCACAGACTGAATTGTGTAAATAAACCAATAAATCCATATAAGTAAGTGTCCATATAAGTAATGTACAAAAAATATACACAACATGATTGCGTGTATCATTTCTTTCCAAAAGTAAAAACTTTCACCTAGTAAAAAAAATCAAATGAAATCTGCTCTACGCAGGGTAGGCAGAGGGAACCTAGTGTTAAGTCACTCCTTTCCCCACTTTCCGCTGAATTTTTCGAGGAATTGCGTGTTGAGTGGTGGAACTTAACGCCGGACGTTTCCCTTGGTGCCAGAGCGAGGAAATAAAAATATTGATAAATAATAATTAATTCTCCCGAGTGGGGTTCGAACTCGCAACCGTCGCGTTACTGTCACATACTTCTGGCCCTGCGCCACGACGGCCCCCAATTCACTTAGTAATAACATTCAAATTAAATTAAAATTTACTTATTGCATCAAAGATCAATTTTAAAAATGCTTATTGCTAAACAACTTTAACTACTAATTTCATAAATGTAAAAGTTTAAAAATTTAGAAACAGCTTGATACATTTGCATAAAATTTAAATGCACATATACCTCTAGAATAAAAAAAATCATAGCATTTTATTCCTTATCTATATTTTATCTTTTATTATTATTATTTCTTTAAACTGAGTGTATACACCAAATTGTGACATAAACTTGGAGGTCGAATTTATGATTCCGATTAAAGAGTCCATTTTTTTCTTGAAACAAAATATCATATAAGCCTATATAAATATAAAGTAATATTTTTGGAAATATATAATAATGAAATAATATTGATTTTCTTACAATTTGTACGGTATTCATATAAATTAAAAAAAATTCTGAAATGAGAAATATGTAAAAATAAATCTGTCTGTCTGACTGTCCCGTTTAAAAACGCGTTCTTACAAATAAAGAATTACAGCGTTTACTCTAGATGAATGGCGTGTAAAATCTAATTTGCACCAGTGACTTTTTCTAAATAAATCTATCTATTGGCACAAAAGAATATAGCCAATTTTAAAAAAACTACTATAAAAAACATTAATAGAATTTCCAAGTAATATTTGTAGAAAACTCAAAGACGGCTTTCGGTCTATTTTATTCAGACTTAATAATTTAAAAGTAGAGAAAAAATAACAGCTTCACGCTGTATCACGCACACAGTAGGATAGGCAGAGGAAACCTATTTCTATCCTACTATGTAACCTACCCATCAAATTCTGGTGGCTTTACGTGTTGAATAGCGAAACTTAACGCCGCTGCTTACCTTGACAGCAGAGCGCAAAAATGAAAAAATACATTTAAATAAATATTTCAAATTCTCGAGCGGAGATCGAACCCACAACCAGTCACGTTTACAGTCACACACATGTGCCCCTGCGCTACGACTGGCCTCAATTTAATTTATGAGTTGTAGTAGATAAGCGTTAAAGAACTAGTATTTCGTCGAAGTCTAGGTTTTATATCTGAAGCATTCTAAATTAAAGATCATTGAACCACGCATATCTATACTGAATTTACATCGTTTTATCTATATATATGTTTAATTTATGCACTTCGACTGTGCGTAGGTAGCACACAAGAATATTTATACAGGAAATAATAAATTATATTTTAATTTTCTCTAAGGTATTGTTCTTGAGTTATATTTAGAATTTGAATTAATATTTTTTTTTGTCATATTTAAATTATTTCAGGTAAGTTATAATTAATAGGCTAGTGTCCACTTTTATCATGAATTAGCATAAAAATATATGAAAACAATGCAGAAGATTTCTTGATAGCATATTAGCACATTTTACAGTTCAACGTTTTATTATAAAAGATATCTGAATTATCTATTCTTTTTATATCGTCGAGACGAAATGCTCTATAGCTCTTAGCTTTTGGCGTTATATCGATTTTCTTTATGTAAAGGGAAATCGATTTTAGCTTCACGCTGTATCCTGCAGGTATCAGGATAGATAGGCCTATTATGGAGGCATTTTGTGCTGAATGATGAAACTCAACTCTGCGCTTCGATACCAGAGCGAGGAAAATGAAAATATTAAATATTTCCCTTCCTCGAATGGGAATTAAATCCACAATCCGTCGCGTTCACCACTGTGAAGCCAGTCGTGGCGCAGTCACACGCTTGTGCCACTGCGCCACGACTGGCTTCACATTTTACATAATATGTAAATAGATGATTTCAGAAATATCAGGAGTCAAGACTATTCTTTGCACCGTATTGGTTGATTGATTAATATAGTTTGAACGTGGCCAATTTTATGTTATAATTACAAGTTCAAGTTCATTTAACGGAAACATTTAGATTTATAATTATGTTGGTGCCCTCTATTCTCTCCATATCTGAATTCATATTATAAATTGGCGGAAATTACAAAATAGTATGACAACACTATGTTTTCTTTCCATCACGTAATATACGAGACATATGTGAAAATTCTATTTTAACCTATAATAAAATTTATTCCTAGTAGAGACAATATCAGCGAACTTTTAATATTTTCGCCATTTTTCTTTTTTTTAATGTAAAAATACCGGATGTTGAATTGCGGTGCTTTTGTAAGTTTAATTTAAATAATTTCATAACATTATAAACCAACATCATCGCCTTTTAAAAGTACTTTAAAATGAAAAGTACCAACTGATTTTAAAAAGCAATACAAGTATACATATTCGCGTGAGAATAGATAACTAAGGTCTCTTACACACTGTGGACCGCGGACGTTTTAATTACTATGTAGGGCGAGCAGGATTTTATTAGATGACCTTATTTATATAGATAGATTAATAATTGTTTTTTATATACGCGTTGTATTTACTTGGTTTCTTACATTTCACTGTAAAAAGCAATAAAAATGAAATTATAAAATAAACTAATTGACAAATTCGTTAATTTACTAAATTAGTACTGCATAAGAACTAAAAAAAAATATTTTAGCTTCATAATTTTTTTGTAAATGTAAAATTGACTAAGGAACTTAGCTGAAAAATATTATAATTGTATAAATATAATAACTATATTTCATCGTGCCACAATTATCAAGTGTCTGTGCGCACCACGGTTATGGATTCGACATCCACTTGAAGAAATGTTAAAATATTAGTTAAACATATTTGAAAAACTTTTCCTTTCTCCTAGTAAAGCAATTGAGTCCAACTGAGTTTCACCACTTAACATGCAATATCAGTTAAGAATGGAAAAAAAGATAAAAAAAGTGTACTAACACTATACTCTCTTAATCCTCAAAGAAAAAAAAGACAACAGCATAATAACCCAAACCAAACCATGTGCAAATCTCCTAAACCTCCAAATATTCACATTCATAATTACATTAGGCTAGATCAGATCAAAAAATATACATAAAAACTTTAAATGTGTTTGTGTTGGTAAGTTTCACTGTGTGTGTATCTGTGTGTGTGTGTGTGCGATAGGCTGACTGCCACAGACTATTCAAACTGCAGCGCCGATCTTACGGAATCATTTTTTGTTGGCCGTCTACTTCTTAGCGTGCTAGGCACCGTTTTTTTCTACTAGCCAGCCGCGTCGTGACCTCGGCTGACATTAAAAATGGTTATGCCTTGTGCATTTATACTACTTTTTTGTCAGTTTAGGTGTATGAGGCGATTTTTATATGATATTTTCGTATTTAATGTATTATTTTAATAGTTTTAAATCATATTTTTGTGTTATCTTTTAATTTATTATGTCTGGAGTGTGAGGTCATTTTTTTTTAATTTTGGTTAATAATAGGTTGTCTGTTGAAAAATAATTGTTAAAATGTGAAAAATAATAAAATTTCGCCGGTCTGTAACTAAAAATATCATTTAAAATACTACATTATTTACATTTACATTTCCATGTTACAATTACATAACGAAAAGGTGGAAAAGAAAATTAAAATAACAAAGAAAAAAGGAAGGCCGTCGTGGCGGAGGGGCACAAGTATGTGACACTAACGAGACCGTTGTGGGATGGTTGCGAAGACGATCCCCACTCGAGGGAATCAATTATTATTTATTAATATTTACATTTCTTTGCTCTGGAACTGAGGCAAAAGCCCGGCGTTGAATTCAGCCACTTAACACGCGCTTCCGCGAAATATTTTGCGAAAAATCAGTGGCTTAACAGTAGACACCTACCCTGATGGTGCGGGATGTAACGTGAAGCTCATTTATTTAATTTTAATAAGAAAGAATTTATTTAATTTTAATAAGAAAATTTTAAGAATTCTATCTTCTAAAAACTACAGTCAATATCTACACACCTAATTTGCACCTCACCTATTGATAATATGTCACATCTAACGTTTTTAAAATATATTTACTTCAAATAAAGATACCGGAACAGAGTTCTTTTATCTCTCTGTCAGTTTAATTCTATAGCCTTTAAGCGGCTAATCTTAAAAATATGTATTAGATTTTTTTTGTAGTTTTTTAAATATATATATATTAAAAATGTGTAAAAATTTGAACAGATTCATAGCAGATCAGGCAGGGGGTACCTAGTTCTTAGACTAAAATTGAGTGTTGGGTGCTGAACTCAACGCCACGCTTTGACTTGTCACTGGAGCGAGACAAATCAAAATTAGTAATTCCTTCGAGTGGAAATCGAACCCACAACCGTCGTGTTTAAAGTCAAATGCTATCCCACTGAGCCAAGACAGCCATACCTATAACCATTTTTTTAACTTATGTATCACAAAGCGACTTTTAGAATCAAAACCGTAACAAAACAACTTTAATAGGCCTATAAAGACAAATAATCATAAACATTTTTTTACAATAATTCAGCAACTCATCGCTTGCGTTAGAAATATTCGATAAGGTATATTTTTTCTTACTATGAGTTTGAATTTTTTGCTTCAGTTTAAAAGATATTTTTGTTGAATTTTCCTTAAAGAACGAAACTTATTTACATATGAAGATATATTTGAAAATGTACATTATTCCCATAGATTCCCATTATTATGTCCATAGATCCCCATAGTAGTCTACGAGTATATTGTATTTGTATGAAATAAATACACTGCACTGTAAGGCAAGTAAAAAATATTGTACAAAAATATATTATTACTAGCGACGCACGCGCAGTTTCGCCAAATAAAAATCTTTACATAAATTGTATATATACTATGTGTTATTCCAAAATATAAGCTATATTAACGTAAAGTTTTATCTTAATCCACTTAGTGGTTTTTGCTTGAAAATTGAACAAACATCCACCACCCTCACAAACTTTCAAATTTATAACCTTTTTTTTATCCTACTACTGTAGGATAAAAATATTTACTTGTATTTATTATAATAATTGGTATTCTTAGAAATCTTGTAAGTTTATTTGTTCATATTGACTGCTAAAACTAAAGTGTATCTACAGTATAAAAATATTGTAAAACTTACCTACAGTACAGTAAGAGTAAGTTATAAAATCCGGTGTATCATATATAATAGTAGGCCGGAATACATTCGGATAAAACCCAGAAGTAGCCGCAGTCTTTTCGGCAAAAAGCAATATAATAAAAAGCAATATAATGAAAAAATTGCATTTATTAAGATTAATGCAGAATATATATGAAAACATAGCCCTTTTATGTACTTTGTAAGCCTATTTTTAACCTCCGTTGCAAAAGACGTCTGTCTGTCTGTGACACCGTAGCTCTTAAATAAATGAACCGTGTTAAGTGCCGTTTTTTTAATCGAAATACTTGCCTGATGCCGATATTTTTTTTATACAAAAACATTTTTTTGTCAATTTAACTAATGGGTTATAATAAGAGGACATCGTGGCGCAGTGACACAACCGTGTGACTGTAAACGCGATGATTGTGGGTTAGATTCTCACTCAGGGATGTGATATTTATTAATATTTCTATTTCTTCGCTCTGGTAACAAGGCAAAGCAGGACGTTGAGCTCTGATACTCAACACGAAATGTCTCGAAAAATCGACAGAAAGCGGGGAACGAAACTGCTATATGCGGGATACAATGTGAAGTTGAAAAAAAAACTAATGAGTTTTATCATTTACTGCAATCTTTTATTACAAACTAATTTTGACTTTTAACTTTAATTAACATTATCAAATATAATCAAGTCTTTATATTCTAAAACTTAAAAGTTTTCTTTGTTTCATACAACTTTATTCAACACATTTTACACTGAATTCAATCTAATTTCGAATTAGTAATATTGTTATTCGTAAAACCACTACTCAATTATCATTAAATAAATTATTTGTATTTGATTTTTTTCCTTTTTATAATTAAAAAAAAATTAAATTAAAAAGTGAATAAAATGATATGTAGAAGTTTTTTTTAGTTATTCATTGCCTGTAGTCGAAAGTTTACACCATTAGCCTTTTCAACAGGCTGAAAGTCGCTCCAGTCTAGAGAGCTATGCTCGGTATTTCTCTACGCAACATGATCAGAAAGGAAATCCATATACGAACGAAGGTTACTGACATGGCTCTCAAAATCTGCAAGCTGAAGTGATAATGAGCAGGCCATATTGTTAAGAGGACCGACAACCGAGGGGGATTAAAAGTCCTTGAATGGTAACCATGTCTCGGCCAAAAGAGCTCAGGGAGCCCTCCAACCAGGTAGATTGACGACGTGAATAACACAGCGAAAAGCCGCTGCATTGGACGCAGGACCTGATGGTGTAACGAACAATAGAGGAGGCCTATGTCCAGTGGTGCACTTCAAGAGGCGGAGGGATGAATGGGTGGAATTGCAACTTTTATATTGAAAAGAGCAACTTTTAAGTTTTACGCCAACTCTCCTTAGCATAACGAGCCAGAATATGACATTCATTCAATGATCTATGAAGAAGGACGAGGAGTCTATTTGAGAAAAGAATATTTTTAATTTGTATTTGCGAGAACATTACCCAGGTAAAATACAAGTATAAAGTTATCGATTCCTATATTTATTTCTAAACATTCAGATGCTAATAAAAGTTGTAGATTGTTATAAAATTATTAAATCTTTAAATAGATTATACCTGGTGAAAATAACAGTCCATCATGACAACATTTTTTTTTCAAATTTGCTTCACACACATCAAAGAAGAATTATTCTGTTTGTTGTTGTTATAGACGTTTGTATGTATGCTCTATTAGGTTTTTATAAAGTTTTTAAGTTTTAGGAATTTAATACAAAACAAATAATTACTTCAATAAAAAAAAATATATAACACAGATTTACTAACACACCATACATACATATTTCTTTACTACAAAATATAACAAAACGAACGGTTTGTAAAAACAACAGCATCAGTCGTCTAAAGTTTGAACTCGAAAACAACACGACTGTTGGGTTAGTTGGAAAAAGATCGCTTACTCATCGTGTTTATCTAAAAATGTTGATGTCAATGGCACATTGAGGAAAACTTCAATAATTTGACAATAAAAAGCCTTAAAATGTACGTGACAGATCCGCCTTTCTTTTAAGGTGTTTTAACGTAACGTAAATACGTCATTTGTCAAAAAATATTTAGTGTTTTATACTATGTGATTGATTGGTTCTGAGCACAGAGCTAGAGGACAACGCCCTGTTGCGTCTTCTACTGGAATACAAAAACAAAATTTTTTACTCGCGAATAGCAGAGTATACAGGTGATCTAGTGTTAAGATATTCCCCACTTTCCGACCGAATAAAAATGTTGATGATGACACTACAACTTATTTAGGAGGAATAATGTATTTCAGTAATGTAATTTTACGTGACATGTATATTTTGTCAAAGCTTGTAACTGTACACTGCACGCCGCGAAGCTCGATCTATTGCCACGCGCGACTGGTTGTGGGTTCGATACGCATTGAAATATTTATTTAAATGTATATTTTCATTTCTCCGCTCTTGTGTCGGGGCACGAGCACAATGCCTTCAGAATTCGGCAAAAAGAGTGTATTGGAACTAGGTTTCCCGTGCCTACTCTGCTGTGTGTCATAGCTACAAGATGTATGTGCATGTACATGTATATTATCGTGGCCACTTGATTGTTTTTATGTAAATGCCATTAGCTAGGTTAAAACAATCAGTAGCAAAATCTTTAAAGGACTCCCTAGGTCGATCACACGCCCCACATGTGTCGACACCACCATTTTGCATGATATAAATGATAACTTCGTCCATTATTGCACAGACAAAATTTGTAGTTTCTCCAAAAACATTTTCGAACTATGACCAAGATACGAGGCCATTCATGGCGCAGCGGCAAAAAGTGTGACTGTAAACCCGACTGTTTGTGGATTCGATCTCCACTCGAGGAGATGAAATATTTACTTAGATTTATATTTCAATTTCTTCGCTCTGGTGTCGAGGACAAGCGCGGCGTTGAATTCTGCCACTCAACACGCAATGCCTCTAAAATTCGGCAGAAAGTGGGGAACGGAGTGTCATAACACTAGGTTCCCTCTGCCTACCCTGCTATGTGCGGGATACAGCGTGAAGCTGATAGATGAGCAAGATACGGAGTAAGCAGTGTCCACGTTTGGTCCCATTATGAAATCTACCTAGAGCTACTTGCTTATCCATTGTCTGCGATAAGAAATAGTAAATACTACAGGCTTACGCCAGTTCTCTTTGCCCAAGGAAAGAGGAGTGAGCCCTTTGTAAACTGCTACCATATTCTTTTACAAATCCTCGTTATTTCTTTAAAAACTCTCTACGACTGCACACCTCGTAATTACGGAATTTTTGACATTCAAAAAGTCTCGACCTCCATACTTCATTACAAACAAACGGGGATGGTGCATTCGGTATGTTATCATCAATTTACATATTTGGCGATCTACTTTTGTTTGAATCTAATTTTATGTGTGTCCATGTCACAATGGTAAAGTATAGGCTAGTAGCTGCATAACCCAACTGTTAAACGCACCTTGTTGCCACCAGACAAAAGGTTGCAAATTATTTTTCAGGCGACCTTAGGAACCGAATGATTTACTCACTTTCAGCAAAAATGCAGTACTGAAATATAGATATTATTAAACTCCCCCGCACTATTTGCATGTTCACTCACTTATCAATGTTACATTCCATCTTTATATTACTATAAAAATTTTGAGTAACCGTTAGTAGCATATGGTTGGAAGTTTTTTTTAAACTTTAGATAATTTTTTATCATCCATGTACAGGAAGTGAGATATTAGTAGCCTAACCTTAGACTCTCTAACAAAGTACTACTAGGATTAGGAGCTAGACAAAACCATAAAAGACTCAAACTGTCCCCCTAGAATATACTCCTATTAGTTTTTATAGGCTCAGATGTTACAGACACAACTTACAGAAATATCATACTTCCGTAGAAGACGAATGACAGTAACCCATTGTCCCCATACACGCCTTCATAAAATATCTCAGAGTCACATCAATCTTATATAGCTCCAAAACCTTTAAGAGACTGCTATGTGGCACTGATTCATATGCCTTTTTATCGAGGGAGTTGTGATTTATTATTTTATTTCATCTTACCTGTCGGCTTATACTTGCATAAATGCGACGAGGTACCTTTTTACGGTGTCAAAATGTTATTACCTCAGATATACCGCCGTGACCACCATGGCCACCGTGGCCACCGCTACTGTCAGACAGCTCAATATTTCCTTACGACTCAATGTTAAATGTTAATGTTCAACACACATACATTTAACATTGAGTCGTAAGATCAAGTCGGTACGTACAGATAGTTTCAGTCCCAACGGACTGGGACTTAATTATCACAATTTTTTGATAGTACTGACCTGATGAAATCTGCTTTGCTTCGTAAGCATATTATTAAATCGTGTATTATGTGATATGTAAATAATTGGATGATCACCTTCTACCTCGCTTTGCGTGCTTTTTGCGGGAATAAAGCGTGAACCTGCTTGCGTGAAGTTTAAAGCATTAGAAACTTGAACTCAGTGTCAGAAAGACGTATGAAATATATATAATATGTTAGGTTAATTTTTCACTAAAAAAAGAAACACTTCAAATTACTTAGTTCAGTTTTATCAACCACGAATTATATAAACACACCGTGTATTATCAAAATATTTTTGTATTTATTTATGCTAAATTTGAACTCAATTTACCTCATCAAATCATGAGGTGAGGTAATTATTTTAAAGAAAACGATATAGGTATATTTTTAGTGAAAAATAAAAATATATAGTTTTATTTAAAATATTAACCCAGAGTCGAACCAAAAAAATTAAACTGCTGCGATGTGGTCGGCAATAAATAATTAAATTCATTATTTAACTATACAAAGCCTAAACGTTTAGTGAATGTCTAAGTGTGAACGTTAAGCTTAAACAACGTATAAGGGAAGAATATCAAATTTTATTACCAGAAAACACTAACATTCAACGCCTTCCAGTGCCCAAGTAGGTCACCAGACGCATTAGAGA
>DWQW01011347.1:0-11504 GCA_018249695.1 Heliconius erato demophoon
ACCTCGACACCAGAGCGAAGAGATGGAAATATAAATTTAAGTAAATATTTCATCTCCTCGAGTGGGGATCGAACCCACAACCAGTCGGTTTTGCAGTCACACCTCGTGCCGCTGCGCCACGACCGGCTTCGAAGTATATTAAAATATCTTCCAATCATGGCGCAGGGACACAAACTGGGACTGAACACGCGACTGGTTGTGGGTTCGATACCCACACGAGTAATTTAAATGTTTATGTAAATTTATACTTCCATTTCTTTGCTCTGGTGTCGTGGCAAAGCCACCCAACACGCAAAATTCAACAGTAAGAGGGGAACGGAGTGTCTTAACACTAGGTTCCCTCTGCCTTGCCATCCTTTCCGTTTGAATACAAAATTGCACATTCATTGTTTAGCACGCCTCGCTTTGTCGTAACAATGGGAAAATATAAATAAAATTTCCCCAAAATTAAAAATAAGTCCCTACTTTGGGAACCATTATATTAGATTGGTCTTAGTACTAAAAAAATATATGTATATACATATTTATAATTATAGTACGATTTAAAGCAACCTGTAGCGTCGACGTTCCGGTCTACTTGCACTTGCCGAGTTTACATAACGCTGGGACTGTAATAATGTCTTCTATACTAGCGCCATCTAGTATAGGCTGAGAGGTGGTTGTTTTAAAATAGGCTCTATATATTTTTTACATTTTTAAACTTTTATTCCCAAATTAAGAAAGAAAAAATATTTTTAGAAAACTTTGAACGTAGTGAGATGAACGTATAACATAGTTGGTCAGAGCGCTTGGACTTGGCTTTCAAGCGGTGTGGGTCCAAATCCCGCTTCAATTTTTTTATGTTTTCTAAAAAGTATAGGTTCTATATATTTTTATTTTATTTTAACATTTAAGATTGAATTCGCTTGAGCTTGAGTAATTGCAAATAAGCTAATAAAAAAAAAGTAGAAATTCGTCACCCTCCTTGCATTTTTGTTAAATGAGTAAAAAAAGGAAACTGAACTAATATATTACTAGATATTTATTTGCTAAAAACAATAGTCGTTAGAGAGTTCAGATATTTTAAATCCTTTATAATTAACTTCTACCATCTTCTAACAACCATCTCCTGGACTATGTTACGTAGAGATGAATACAAAATTTTAACATCACGTGATTGTCACGGTCAAAATGTCATGATATTTATGTAATTATTATATAATATAATATATTATAGCAAAGTGTTAAGGAAATTTGTGTCAAGTATTTCCGTTCGCCTTTCTTTATTTAATTATGCTGATATAGTATTTATGCTTTATTTCACTAAATACGTAATAAGTAAAAAAAGAAACATCTTCACGCTAAAGACATAAGTCCTCCAAACACAAAATTTTTATTTGTTTTTTTTTATCAGATTCTCGCTGTATTCCGCACACAGCAGCTCGTTCGCTCTGGCGCAATGGCAAAAGCTCGGCGTTGAACTCCACACTACAACACGCAATGCCTCGAAAAATTCGGCGGAAAGTGGGGAACGGAGTTTCTTAACACGAGGTTCCCTCTACCTGCTCTGTCTCACACACAGACATATTTCATTTTTTTCTATAAAAGCGTGGTAAAAATACAAGACTTCCCCATCACGTAGGTGGCCATTTATAATAATTTAAATAAGAAGTACGTAGTATATTAACGCTACAAAAGCTTAAAATTATATATTCTAAGAAGATTATGAATAGCGTTGTAGGTGGTCTGCTTATACCGCAACTTTCATTCATGCAATTGTTTTGTTTATGGGAATTTTTACTTTGATGATACGACGTTTTGCTCTGTCTTTACTTATATTATAAAGCTAGTGTTTGTTTGTTTTTATTCGCTAATCTCAACCAATCTTCAATTTTGCTTTACACGGTATCCCGTATTTAGCAGGGTAAGTAAAGGGAACCTAGTGTTAAGACATTCTGTTCCCCACTTTTTGACATTTTCATAAAATTTTTGACACAACGTGTTGAGTGGCGGACTCAATGCTGTTCTTTGTCTTGTTACTAGAGCGACGAAATTAAAATAATAAATCCCAAATTAGAAATTGAACCCGCAAGCATCACATTTACATATATAAGACGGCCCCAAAAATACTGACATAACATATGATGTTAAATATAGTTAATTCAAAAGGTAAATATATTATAATAAGTACAAAAACCTAAAGGTGATCCATATACAAAAATTTTACTATTGTATTAGAGGTAGTGTAGTGAAAACCATCTCACAAGTTTCCCGGAGGCTGCGCGGGCGGCGGTCGGCGACCCGTCCTTGCACGTGCACTGTACAGTAGGTGGAGAAAATGGACTATTTTTCATTAACAAAAGGAAATTTGGAATATTTTGTCACTGAAATCTTTTTTAGTGTTCTTAAAAACTAAAGCAAGGTTATGTTAGATTGTATCGTTTTCTTTGGACTTCTATAAGAAATGGACCTTGGAGAGTGTAGACGAGAACTATAAGAGGATTTCTTAAAATACATACGGGAATGGAAAGAAAAGATTTTTATATTTCGTTTATCCCTTGCGTGCATGCATGACTACCATCACGTTTTATCCCTTGCGGGGTAGCTAGAGAGAACGGAGCGCTAAGCGTCTTCTTCATCTTCATTAACCTCTGTATACATTGCCTTCGAGGGTATCATCAATTCTTCCAGTAAACTCTGTATTTTCGAAGGTCAACAGAGGTCTTTCTTTCATCATCACTCCTTTCCTCGACGTGTCTAAGTGCCCACGTGAACACGTTCTTCTTCATTCTCAAGTTTTTTACAAGTTAATCAATTTATTCGTCCCTATAAAATGCGGAATTTTGGAGAGCGTCGAAAAGAAAATCCCTTTTAGGGACGTATCCTGCGTCTGTACACGCGCGTGCGTCGACCTCTAGTTGACACTGCAGTTTTTGGTGATCGAGTAGTTAGTTCAGTATAAGTTAGAGTTGTAGTAAAAAGAAGTAAGAAAAGAAAATACTATGAAAAACTGTAATATTTTGTATGGAGATATTTTTTTCTATATAGATTAATTAATATTTTCATAATTTTGGGTAATGTATACGTGAATTAATTTTCTTTTTTTTGAAAAAAAAATCTAATGGAAAGGTCGAAAAAAAAGGTATTATAATATCAATGCATTATATTATATTTAATATTAAAAAATGTAAAAGTAGCAACATTTTTCATACAATCACACAAAATAATAAATTACATACTTTCCTACTATCCTAAACAAAGTTGATGGGCGTCCAAGTCCAGCTCAGTTTTTTTGGATGTCATCGAACTTGCAATAGAATAGAGGTGAAAGTAACCATTAGGCTCGATAGGATCACTTTCGAAGGAAACAGGTTCAAGTTGAAAAAAAAATAAACATGTATTCATATCCTTACCTCATAAAATAGTATTTGTAATGATAAGAATATAATTAAGATAGTACATACATACGTAAAAAAGAAAATTAATTAATAAATCAGCTTCACGCTATATCCCGCACATAGCAGGGTAGACAGAGGGAACCTAGTGTTAAGACACTCCATTCCTCACTTTCCGCCGAGTACTGGAGGCATTGCGTGTTGTGTGGCGGAACTCAACGCCGCTCTTTGCCTCGACACCAGAGCGAAAAAATGAAAATATAAATGTAAATAAATATTTCAATTTCTCGAGTGGGGATCGAACCCACAACCAGTCGATTTTACAGTCACACTTCGTGCCCCTGCGCCACGACTGGCCTCAAAAAAGAAAATTTATATATTTTTTGTTACTTTTAATAGAACCTAGTGTCAAGATTTTCCGTTTTCCCTATTTCAAACATTTGGAAATGGAGTGTTTTGTCAGTAGTCAACAAAATATTATTAGATTATACATTTCTCTATATTCTTTTCAGCTTCACACACAGTATCCCGCATATAGCAGGGTAGGCAGAGGGAACCTAACGTTAGGATCTCTGTTCCCCACTAATTTATCTTTATAATGATTATATAACACTGACTAAATGACAAACGATATGCAAACGACGACCACTAGTTACATATAAAATCTCATGTATACAAGAATGGTTAAAAGCGTAGATAAATATTTGTAAATTTATATTCTAAGAGACAGTTCATCAAGGATTTTAAATATTTTGCCGGGAAGGCAGAGATAGCTTCATGTTAAGGTATTTCATAGTTCACTATATTTTTTTTGTATTAGAAACCTAGGAACCTAGTGTTAAGACGTACTTTCCCCACGCGCCGCCCAATCTTCGAGATAATGCATGTTAAGTTCCACAAGCAAATTACCAGAAAACGAAAAAGTAAATAATTTATTACCCTTATTGAAAATCAAGCCTAAAACAACATGGCGTGGTTTTACATATATTTTTATAGCTTCACCATTTTTCCCGCACAACAGGGTAGGCAGAGGGAACCTAGTACCCAGTAGTTAAGACACTCCGCTCTTCAACTTCCCGCGGAGTTTTTGGAACGCCGCGCTTTGTCTACCAGATATACTTGTTCTAGAATGCGTATAAAAAATTCTGTTTATTGTATATGAAAGCTTAAAAGCGCATATAAATATTTGTAGATCTGTATTCTTAGAGGCGATGCACGGCGCCGGTGGATTCCACTGTCACTTTCCGGGCTTTCTTCTCGCCAGCCTTGGAATTTTGGAACATAAAATATATGGAGTTGTCTCGCTTTTGTAATTTTTTAATTGCGGAGCTCATTGCTGAACTTTGCCTCGTTACCAGAGCGAAGAAATGAAAATATTAAATGTCATTCCCCTAACCGAAATCGAACTCATAACCGTCGCATTAACAATAGTACGTTTGTGCCCTTGCTTTGTTTTTGTAGAAAATATTTTTGTATAATTTTTTATTATTTTATGAGGCCAGTCGTGGCGCGGGGGCACAAAGTGTGCCTGTAAATCGACTGGTTGTGGGTTCGATCCTCACTCGAGGAGATGAAATATTTATTTACATTTTATATTTTTATTTCTTCGCTCTGGTATCGAGTGGAAAGCGCGGCGTTGAGTTCCGCCACTCAACACGCAATGCCTCCAGAAATTAGCGGAAAGTGGAGAACGGAGTGTCTTAACACTAGGTTCCCCTGCCTACCCTGCTGTGTGCGGGATACAGTGTGAAGCTGAAAATAACAATTCTTAAAATTATTGAATTTATAATTGTTTTAAGGTATGAATTTACTCTATACAGTAGGGTGATTGCACTAGATAACGGGAAATATTAAAATAAAATGATTATCACGACTACATTAGATATAAATTATTCAATTCTCCTTTTATCTGTCAACACTCCGAAGATCCTCTTTGGTGATTCATATGCAAAATTTCATAATATTTCTCTTTAATTTCAAATTCAGCAGTATTTTTCTTATTATAATTCTTTATACATTTATTTCCTTTTTTTTAGCGTAAACGCTATAACCCGGAAATAGCAAAGTAAACAATGACAATTTAGTCTCGGAGACACTCTACTCAGTCTACCAGAGTAGGAAAATAAAAATAATTTAAACATAGACATTCCCCGAATCGGAATCGATTCCACAACCATCGCGTTTACAATCAGTCAACCCATTGCGCCACGACAGCCTCAAAAAAAGATGATTGATATTTTTAATAATTTTAAGCATACAGACAAACACATAATAGATTAAATTGTAATCGGTCACTCCATACCTCTCCCAGTCAGAAGTGAATGAACCAAATAAGAGTTAGGCCAGGTACTTTCACCGGGGTGGATGCCCGCTAGGCCCTTGGCCCTAGGTAACAATACTTGTTTTGGGTAAAAAATGTATTATTGTAGAATGTTTTTTTTTTGAGAATAGGCAGAGAGAATTCAGTGTTGAAACACTATGATTTCTATTATCCTTTATTAAGGTAAATAGATAAGTAATTAATGATGTTTTTTTTTATTTCACTCTATGTCCCGCACATAGCAGGGTAGGCAAAGGGAACCTGGGCACTTAGTATATAATTTATCACTACATCATTTTAGAATTCTATTTTTAATTTTGATATTTTTATGTTTATTAGTAGATAAAGTTCATAAGCAAATAACAAACTGAAAAGCGACGCTTGTGGTCCATTCTAATATATTGTAAGAGATTTTTTAAATTGAAAGTACTTATGTGTTTTTAAGTGCCGATATATCGTGCATAATATGTATATAGCTTTATTTCTAAGAAAAATTAAGGATCAAGTGACTTTCTACTAATTTTCTATACTAAAAAAAAATAATAATTTAGCTTCACGTTGTATCCCGCACACAGCAGGGTAGGCAGAGGGAACCTAGTGTTAAGACACTCCGTTCCCCACTTTCTGCCGAATTCCGGAGGCATTGCGTGTTAAGTGACAGAACTCAATACCAGAGCGAAGAAATGGAAATATAAATTTAAGTAAATATTTCATCTCCTCGAGTGGGGATCGAACCTACAATCAGTCGGTTTTACAGTCACAGTTTGTGCCGCTGCGCCGCGACTGGCCTCAAATAGATAAATCTGTATTATGGTAATTTTGTAGAGCTGAAGTGTTTATTTGGTAGAACGCGCGAATCTCAGGAATCATCGGTACGATTCTATTCTATTTTTTTCCCGGCTATATTCTTTTTGCTTCACGCTGTATCCTGCATATAGCAGGCAACCTAATGTTAAAACAGTCTGTTTCCTCCACACTTTCCACCGAATTCTTGAGGCATTGTTTGTTAAATGGCGAAACTCAACGCAGCACATTGCCTCGTCACCATAGCCAGGGGAAAATTAAATTACAAAATATTTCATTCCTCCGAGTGAGAATCGAACCCACAACCGATGCACCATGACAGAAGCCTATATTACATCACATTAGTCGTTACGATGTAGTCAGAGTTACTTTCGACACTTAGAATGTGTCATGTGTCATACATGAATCTTAGACCCGTATTTATATATCGCCCTCAAGTCTGATATCGCTCTAGAGATGCTCTAGGTATCATTCAAAGATATATAATTTGTAAATTATCGGCATCTCAAGATCGATCTCAAATTGAGAGCGCTTTATAAATACTGGCTTTAGTTATTTCCATTTGAAAAGGCGGGCGAAGCCGCCGGATTAATCGCTGTTTTATATAAGCTAGGTATAATTTTATTTACTTACTATGACATTGACATTTGATGTCTATGGTGTAAGGTCGCATCGTTCTTAATTACATACTAGAAAATGAATTTAACCAGTAATTAGTTTACAAAGGTTGTATCCAACTGTAAACGCGAAGGTTGTGGATTCAATTCCTACTTGGGGGGGAGAAATATTTTCATTTCCTTGCTCTAGTAACAAGATATAGGTCGGCGTTAAGTTTCGAAATTCAACAAGCAATGGCCTAAAAAATTCTATGGAAAGTGGGGAACAGAAGTGTCTTAAGGAGAATAGAGTGTCTTAACACTTCATGGAAATGTCATGTAGTGGTTAAAAAGACACAAGTATAAGGCGTGGAACTTAAAAGAAATATAATGTAAAGATATAACCTTTTTCATCACAATCGATTTATCTAGAATTTGTTTAGATACTAATAGTTAATTGAAGATCTTAGAAACAATTACAAGGAAATGAAAATAAATTATTGTTATAGTAGAAAAACGGTAATATAATTTACGTTAGTTTTTTTTAGCTTCACGCTGTATCCCGTATGTCACTGCGTTACCCTACTTTCCGCTATACTTCACATAACTAAACGCCACACTCTGTCTTTATAAGAGAGTGAGAAAGTACAAATAATTCATTATTCCTCAGCAGGATTCGAACCATCCTTTAAAAAACTGACAAATAATTTAAAAAAGTGACTTAATTAAATATATATTACAATTAAGATATCTCACCAATTACATGATATAACGTGAGAAATAAACTTGTCAAAGCAAAATCGACTTTGCTTTATTGTAATAAGATGTAATAGATTTTTTATCAACATGTACGGTCTCGTGGGATTGTTCCCATGTTGTTGTAAAAACTCCTACAAAGTGATAAACTCCTGGTACTTTCGAGTGAGAAATATCGATTTGGTCGATCAGTAATCGAATCGGACATATTTTTAAAATAAAGTTTTTAATCGATTTTTTTTCATTATAACAATTAAAAAAAGCATCCTATTTATTAAGTAGTTAGTAATGACGCCGTTTTAGGTGCAGTGGCACAACATCTATTTCAGGATATTTATTACCTTTTGAGAAGCGGAACTCAACGCCGCAACAACGCAACGACAACCTCACCACTAAAATAAAAACAAATAATAAATCGATACCCAATCCAAAGAAGGTATATCCATTTTAATTTACCCTTCTAGAAAAACAATGCGCGTCGTTGAGTTACGCTATTAGGTTTCCTCTGTTTACCTTCCCTAAAAAAAAATACACAAATATAAATAAATAAATTAATAAAATAAACGACAACAAAATATAGGATAATTTAAAACAACATTAAATGCAAATATATTTAGATTCGATTCGAATACGTATAAATTTCGTTCCAATGAAAGTAAAATGGTCTGTGCCACTTCCACAGATTTCCCACTAGAGTACTAGGTTTCCTATATTACGTAATTTAGGCTATTGTAGCTAAGTGGGGCGGTACGTATCTGGAAATTTGATGTTTATAGGTTCGAATTCCTCGCAGCGTTAAGTTGCGGCACTCAACACACAATCTCCCAGATTCTGACAGACAAGAGGACACTGTTGATGACACTGTGCGGAGAAAAGCGTGAATCTGATCTTTTAAATACCTTATGGTTCCTAAATAACATAATTTAGGCTGTTGTTAGCTCAGTGGAAAAATATTTGCCTGTTAACGCTATGGTTGTTGGTTCAAAACTGTTCTTGGGGATATATTTTGTTTAGCTTCACGCTGTATCCCGCATATAGCGGAGCAGGCTGAAGAAACCTAAAGCTACGAAACTCCGTTTTCCACTTTTCGTCCAATTTTTGAGACATTGAGTCTAGAGCGGCGGAACTGGACGCCCCACTTTGTCTTGTTACCAGAGCGAGGAAATGATAAAAATATCACATTCACATCTCCGAAGTGGGAATGGAACCTACAGTCGTCGCGTTTACAGTTGCCGCAAGTTCACACACAGTCCATTAAATGCATCACTAAATTGATATTCAATTTAGTTTTTGTTTAAGATTGTGCCTAAAAGTATAGTTTTGAAATCAGTTTTTATTATAAGGTTTAATTATATCTTTTTTTTTAATAACATAATATTCATTGATGTGTACAGCTCTGTACTTAGATAATACTTATAAGTGAAAACTGTAATTGGCTTTATTTTTTTATACAAGTTTTTGTTTGTCAGTAATTAATAATATGCTGTTGTTTTCTATATAATAAATAAATAAATAAAATAAGTTATTGTTTGTTGTATACCTACATACTTTTGTATCAGACAGGGAAAATGCAAATATTTGTAATATATAAATATTTCCCTCGAGTGAATATCGAACTAACTACCATCGCTGTAACAGTCTTACTGACAATCCAACAATTGCATCATAAAAAAAGCTATAAAATAAAATAATAATAAAGAGAAACTGAACTCTTTAAAACATAATTTAACATCTGACAGTTCGAAACTTCTATAAAAAAGTTTTTATTAATAAAAATACAAACTCATATGACATTTATAGGCACATAAAAATTTTGCCGTAGCCTGTATTAATTTTTAAGAAAAAAAAATAAAAAAAGCAATCGGTATCAAAAGTACCAGGCTGTCATAAATTCATTGGAGGTAAGCATTTAGATTCGCTTTGAATCAATTACACAGTGCTATAGAAATCGAGTTGGATTTCCATAAAAGTTGATTAAGTAATGTTTAAAGAATATAATAGGCTTGAAGTCGTCATGGCAGGGCAATACAACGTATAACTAAGCAACGGTTGTAGGTTCGATTCCCACTGGGTGCAATGAATCATTTTCAATCGCTCTGATACTTAATCAAACCACGGGGTCGTGTTCCGTCTTTCAACATGTAATATCCGAAAATTCCGAAAAAAAATGGAGACGGAGTGTCTTAGCATAAGGTTCTCTCTACTTATCCTGCTATATGGGTGATTCTAAGGCTGTAAAGTACCTTTGGTAACCATGGCGTAAGTTAAATACGCCACTCAATTAAACTCAATGGGATAAAGCGTCAAGCCAAGCTGTTATTTATTAGCATTTTTTTATTGACTCTATCTACTAGTCAAAATTCGGTGTTTTGATTTTGACTGATTTTGAAAATATATTTATGTATATAATTATCAATAGTATATTAGTAGGCACTAGTAGAAGTAGTAGTGACCAGACATGGCGCAGGGGCACGAAGTATGACTGTCTGCGCGAATGGTTTTGAGTTCGATGCCCACTCGAGGAAATTAAATATTTATTTTAATTTATGTTTCCATTTCTTCACTCTGGTGTGGAGGCATAGCGCGGCGTTGAATCCCGCCACCCAACAGGCAATGCCTCCAGAATTTGATGAGGAACAAAGTGTCCTAACAATAAGTTCTTTTTCTCTACCCTGCTGTGTGCGCGATAGAGCGTGAAGCTGAATTAGGTGAAAAGTGGAGAACGGAACTTACCGGCATCGGAGTGTCTTAACACTAGGTTTCCGGGTTCCCTCTGCCTAAAAAAATTATAAATACCTATTTATAATACTAGCTTTAAATATGGATATGCTCGCGCAATAAAATTGATATAGCTATAAGAGTTCTGTCAAATACCACATTTAAATGCTCGAGGCAACTCAGAAAGCAGGTAGGTACAGGGGTTATAGTGAACGATGTAATATATTAGCCTATAATATATAGCCTTTTATTTGCCAAGGTGAGCAGAGGGAACCTTGTGTTAAGACACTCCGGTCCCCACTTTCCACCGATTTTCGGGCTATATACAAGACTTGTTTTTGTTTCAATCTGAACCAGTAGTTCCTGAGATTAGCGTGTCCAACCAAACAAACTTTTCAGCTTTATAATATTAGTATAGAGATTATATTATTATTTTTTTATTTTGTTGTTTTAACTCTATTACCATTTCTCTACTATTCTCTATTTATAGCGAATAGTAGAGAAATGGTAATAGAGTAATGGTAATTCTCTATTATTGAATTATTTCTTTTTTATAAATAAATGACCAGGTTATTATCATTTAATTAAAGTTGAGTAAAACAAAGTTCCAACTGAAGACTGTCTCTATACAATTTAACATTTCATATTATTACATAGAACTCTGTCACACCAAATAATTTTAAAATTACATTTAACTCATTTATTGCAACAAAGTTCCATCTCTGTCCAAATTTCATACCAAATAGAACCATATCACATAAAACGGCGCTTAAACAAATAAAAAACGAGTGGATAATAAAAAAAATATTCGGTAACAAAACTACCAGGCTATCATAAGCTATCAGCAGTTTGAAACACAAATACTTGGGTCATCAAATACCGAAATCCGCATTTACATTCTATTCCACTCGGCTTCCCCTCCGCCACAGTACTTTC
>DWQW01011348.1:0-11503 GCA_018249695.1 Heliconius erato demophoon
TATTTCCATTTCTTCGCTCTGGTGTCGAGGTTAAGCGCGGCGTTGAGTTCTGCCACTCAACACGCAATGCTTCCAGAATTCGGCAGAAAGTGGGGAACGGAGTGTCTTAACACTAGGTTCCCTCTGCGTACCTTGCTGTGTGCGGGATATAGCGTGAAGCTAATTTAATTTAATTTGTCAAATAATTTAGACACTTTTAACATAAGTTTAGTGGTATACTATATTTCATATATTTAAAAAAAATAGCCAATTTTTTAATCTAATTTAGTCCTGATTCAAGATTAATCTAATCAATGGAACTTGTGATCGTGATCACCATATACACTAAATATTGTTTCAATGAAGCTATCAATTGGAAAAAATATGAATAAAAATATTTTATTATGATTTATTCCATTTGGCAGTAACTAAAAATTAAAAAAGAATGTGCAGAAAAACACGTTCGATAGAAAAACTCGATCTGTTATTTGAATTCGCTTTGATCCTCAGTTTAAGAGATAATCCTGTGATATTGGATTTATCAAACACTTATTTAAAGAATCTTTTAGGAAAATACGACTCGAGGCGACGGTGGGTGTGCTAACAACGATTTCAATTTAAAAGGAACATTTGTTTTTTGTATAGAAATATATATGTATGTATTTTGGGTATAATTATTATGTATTACTATTATATTATGTGTGAAAAGGTGATTTATGTAAATAGTTCAAAGTTTTATTTAGTAATCAGGTGTTTAGATTTAAATAAACTGATAAAAAAACGTAACCGTAAAATGAAAAGCAAGGTCAATATTGAATAATGCGAGTCTCGTTGACTCCATCGGCGTTAGAATCAAAATTTATATGGGTACCAATTTTCGTGTTCCTTTGGGCAATAAAAATTCAAAATCTATCTTGATTGTTTCTTACCACCAAAACAAATATATCAAACTAATAGCATGAGTCGAGGAACAAAGTACAACTTAAAGACTGAAAACTATTGTTTTTTTATAAATTATTTATTCGATAATTAATCTGGTCTAAAGATATCTCTGACTGTAAAAGTGATGGTTGTAGGTTTGCGAATCGCGGCGGTCCCATTTGGGGTAATAAATCATTTGCATGATATCTCCGGGTAAGACAAAGCGTTGAGCTCCGGCCAGTCAACACGCAATATCAGGCATTCGGACGGAAAGCGGAGAAACTCTCTATATAACTAGAAAAGAATGAAGCGTAAAACTAAAAAAATATAGTAGTTCCTGCGATTAGCACGCTCAACCAAACAAACACACCAGTCTCATAACATTAGAATAGATTAATAAAGGAAACACAATAACAATTGAGCATAAGTTACCCGTAAATTACAAATAAATATTAATACGGCACTAAAAGTAAACGTTGCTCGAATTAGTTGTAATAATCTAGATACTAAAAGCATTATGAGCGCTCGAAACTCGATTACGAAGTCGTTCAATGGGCGTCAGAATAAACGACTTCAAATATCCATTATAGCTTCGTACCTGTTGATTATATTATAGTGCCTATAATATAATATTTTAGTGTTATTTCGCTAATTGTCAGAATAGATATTATATTATGGTAATGTTGTTTACGTTAAATTGAAGCTTCTGTTAGTGAGAAATTATTTCAGCTTCATTCTAATAGTGTGTCAATATCTACTTATAGTAAAATTAAAAATTAAACAACTTCTACTTATAGTATTTGCAATATTTACATCAGTGGTTCCCAAACAGTGGTCCACGGACCACCAGTGGTCCGCAGAAGCCTAAATATGGTCCGCGAACGATTTTAATTTTATGACTGGGGATGATGAGGCGAAGTTTCTGTTTAATTATCACAGTAAATTTTTATTATTACATTCACAGTGGTCCCTGATATTAAGAATGATATAAAAGTGGTCCTTGATCAAGAAAAGGTTGGGAACCCCTGATTTACATAAAGAAATAAATTTGATCATATGGATTAGTATAGTCTATATTTATTTTAGCTTCACGTCATATGCGGCATACAACAAGGTAAGCAGAGGGAATCTGGTGTTAAGGCACTAGTTACTTTTACTTACCCTGGTGTTCTCCGTTTTGCATTTCATTTTCGAGACATTACGTGGTGTGCAGTTGAACTCAATGTTGCGCTTTGTCTTTTTACCAGAGCGACGGATTGGAAATCATTTATTCTCCAGAGTTGGAGTCGATCCCACGTATCGCTTTTCCGAGTCGACTACAAGAAAAATCCTTACAAATTCAATGTAGAAAAATTATTATAATTTTTTTGTTCCATTTCCTGTGATTTTGGTGCATAATTAATTTTTCTAAATATACTTTAGGCGGACCCAACAAATTCACTGGACCATCAGGTCCAAAAGATAACATAATAGATAAAACCGGTGGCGGTTCACAACATCTTTATTAATACAAAGCCAAGTCAATAAGATAGACGGAGATAATGGGATGTTTCAGAGTCACTGACTCAGAAAATGAATTATGGAACCCAAAGTTGCGTGGTTCCGGCCGACAATTTTGTTTAAGACCGCAGCTTTAAGTTAGTGGTAAAACTTATTTTATTTAATTTTTTTTACAAAATTTTGGACTAGTGCTTATTGTGTTATATTTATTACAAAAAAATGTAAGAAATATAATAATATGTTAATACACTCCACTTTACTATCTTCACTTTCAGTATAAGAAATATTTTAGAAAGAAATGTTATCTGTTTCATTTAAAATTTCTTAGACAAATTCTCTTAAAAATAAAAATAAAATACATTTTTGGTACTTTTTGAGAAAAGTGAGCGAAACAATCTTTATCTATGCCTAGAGTCTTTATGTACTTGTTGTACGATCATTTTATATAAAGATGACACAAAATATATCCAATTTTGAGAAGCTTCATCAGCTATTTCTGAATTAGCTGGACCGCTTGATAGGTACTGATATTACTCAGTTGTTGAGTTTTGCTGTGTCGTCGAAAGTCTCGTCGGTATAAGCGATCATCATTGCTCACGTTGTGAAGACGTCGAGTTTATATATATTATATTAAGTTTGAAAGTGATAATAGCCCGCCACATCCTTTTTGAGGCCGTCGTGGCGCATGGGTTCGACCCCACCCGAGGTAATGAATAAATTTCTTCGCTCTGGCACGAAGGCAAAAGCCGGAAAAAGTCTACGGAAAGAGGGGAACGTGTAGTGTCTTAGCACTAGGTTTCCTCTGCCTACCCACTGTATGCGAGATACAGCGTGAAGCTGATAAAATTCTTTTTAAAATCCTTTTTATCATCTTAAATTTTCATAGTCAACTAAAAAATTGATGCCTATTATTTTACGAACAAATTATTCATATTACTTTTAAATATTTTTTTTCTCTAACGGTGAAAGATTTTATTTTTATTACAAGTTTATTATTTAACTATTTCATGATAAGTATGTACATAACTGCCAGATGACTGAGAAAAAAATAAGCAGGTATTAAAAACGACACGAGTCATCATAGGAAAATCTTACAAAATTGTGTCATAAATGTGAGATATTTTATATATTTTAGTAATAAAGTCTCAAAATCTAACAATATAATGCATTATTATATCGATAAACTTAAAAAATATAATAAAAAAATGTCCATTGAGGGTTCCGTAAAAATTGGAGGTTTTGAGCTTTTTCTGAAATGCAAGCTTAGCCACAGCCCTTTTATTTGATACCTCACTCGAATTAGCGGCTTTAATACCAAATTTTGCCCCCCTTTTAAGACTATTATTTTTAAAGATTTAACCACAAACTAGCAGTATAGCTATCAGATTTTTCCCTGAACTAGTAGTACTTGAAAATGCTAGCTGCTAAATTTCATATTTCTAGGTTAGCTGAACTGAACTGAACTGTTTGCGGCATTGAGTTCTGCCACTCAACACGCAATGCCTCCAGAATTCGGCAGAAAGTGGGGAACGGAGTGTCTTAACACTAGGTTCCCTCTGCCTACCCTGCTGTGTGCGGGATACAGCCTGAAGCTGATTTTTTTTTTTAGGTAAACTAAAACTATCCTATTAATTTTGATTCTATTTATAGTGTCGAAATACGTGTTTTTTGCTATTTAGGCTTTAGGAATTGCTTTATGTTTTAGGAATTTACAATAAATGTAAAGTTTTCAAATTTTTTAGTAACTAGTACTGTAAATATTCTAGCTGCCAAATTTCATAATTTTAGGTCAACCGGAAGTGACCTATGAAGTTTGATTCCCTCATAGTGTCGAAATACGCGTTTTTACGATATAAACGGCCATATATTTTTTCTAAGTAAATATAGAAATTTGTTTTTTATCAGGAAATGAGACATGAGGCGGTAGACCTGAGTTTATAGTTTAAATTTAAGCTCGATATCTCCAAGCGTTCCGGAGAAGACACACTATGTGAAGACAGTGTTCCTACTCCAGCCAGCTTAGTGTGAAGACACTAAGCTCTTTCTGCCTACTCTGTTGTATGCTTTTTTTGCTAGGTAGAGGGAACCTGTGGACCTAGTTCTTAGTCACTTCCGTAACCCACATTCCGGCAAATTTTGGAGAAATTGCGTGTGGCATTACGTGTGAGTGGTGGAACTCATCGCCGCGCTTTGCCTTATTTCCAGAGCCACGAAATGAAAATATTAAATTATCCATTTCTTCTAGTGGGAATCGAACCCATAACCTGCCGCGTTTCTAGTCACAAGTTTGTGCTCCTGCGCCACGACTGGCCTAAATGCTTGTTAAAGCATACAAGTTGCCAAATTCAATTATACATATATTCGTTCCAAAACAAAATCGAATTTATTCAATTTAAAATGTTTACATAATCTTTACAAAAAGGTCAGGCATAATACAAATGTGAAATGGTTTTTTTTTTCATTGAAAAAGATATTATTAAAATGTCAAAAGTATCGCATAATTGAACACGGCCGAACAAAAATATTGTCTGAACTGACATAATAAAGTAAGTGAATGGGCGATATGAAATGGTTGAGTTCGACCTATTTACAGATTAATAATACTGTTTTTAGGGTTCCGTACCTCGAAAGCAAAACCAGAATTGTTATATAATAATTTTGTTATTCGTGGCCGGTCGTGGTGCAGCGGCACGAGTGTGACTGCAAAACCGACTGGTTGTGGGTTCGATCCCCACTCGAGGAGATGAAATATTTACTTAAATTTATATTTCCATTTCTTCACTCTGATGTCGAGGTTAAGCGTGGCGTTGAGTTCTGCCACTCAACACGCAATGCCTCCAGAATTCGGCAGAAAGTGGGGAACGGAGTGTCTTAACACTAGGTTCCCTCTGCCTACACTGCTGTGTGCGGGATACAGCGTGAAGCTAATTTTTTTATTTATTTTTTGTTATTCGTCTGTTTTTCTGTCAGTTGCGTGCAGGTATCAAGCTTTAATTAATATCGAATATCTAAGCCTACGCTTTTGTTATAAGTTCTAAGTACGGCTTTGAGCTTAGAAATAAATATTGCAGGAGATGGAATTAAAAATTGTATTCTTCCAAATACATTGACATATAAAAAGCCAATTTTAGAAGTTTCAATATTAAACAAATATTAAGTATCCAAAATTTTAAATGAAACTATTTTAACCGGATTAATCGCGTATATTTTGTATTCGTCCGTGGTCACGGAGTACTGCAAAGTGTTCGAAACGTCGGGTTTCCAAAAATGTATAAAAATACAAAATATACGCGATTAATCCGGTTAAAATAGTTTCATTTAAAATGTGTAATAACCGTGAAAATCAAAGAACTTATTAAGTATCCAAAATGTTTACCAAGTTTGTAATATCCAAAAGAACATCAAAAGTTATGTAAAATCTTCACATTCTAATATACCGCAAATTCAGTGCGTAGCAAAATTTCTCTTCGTGCATTACGGTGGAAAATAATAGATGTTGGCTTTAATATTTCTTCTTAATTAGTTTCGTGTGTGTTGTGGGTTGCGAAAGTTCCGCGAGACTGAGCGTTCAACTTTTAAACGTTTAAATTACAAGCCTGCCCTAAGAATTTCCTTTTCCGTAATGAATAGATTAATTTTGGATTTCGTGATATGTTGTGATATATTCGCTTACTCACTGGTTTAATATTACCATAACGACGAAAGAATACCTTATTTTTATTTGTAGAGGTCGTTTTGAAGTAGTGATATTGTGTCGCACAAATGGCTATATTTTAATATGTACATATTGCGATGGGGGCAACGACAAAACTTATTGTGGAATATAATTTACGCCCAATATTAATAATCTATCTCCTACGTCAGTCTTCGATTGTTCCATACATCTATCCAATCTCTAGATTGGATAGATGTATGTAACAATCGAAGATTGACGTAGGGGATCGATTATTAATATTGGGCGTTAAAGATGGCTTTGAAAGATAGGAACGCAGCGGTCGCCTCTTCCACCATAGCGGTCATGCCCTTATCCTAGTGCAAAATTCCTCACATCCACATCCAAATTAATTATTATAAAAGTTTAGCATGTACTTATAGTTATGTAATTAAATATATATTGTAATGTGTAAAATTGTTGAATATTCATATATAAACACTCGCTTAACACCTTAGATCTAAGTAAAATTTTGTAAAATAATGTAAAGTTAAAAATAACATTTTCTTATTATAGGTTTTAATTATATGTAAATAATAATATAATTAATATATGATAAGGAAACTAGATATAATAATAAATTAGAAAAGGGTACGGACCAAGTGTCTGTAGTGTTAAATAATAATAATAAAAAAAAATATGTACATATTTCAGAGCTCATTACATCGTCAGAATGCGTTGGCCACCACTCTGAAAGAGTGTGAAAATAATGGTCTAAGCCTGAATGCGAGAGAGACATAAGTATTTGAAAGAAATGAAGAAAGCATGGAATGTGTCTCTACGGTCTCCATATTTTTGAATATAGATATAAATGGTTGTGTTTTACTTACCACTATGAAAGAAAACCAATTTATTCTAAAGCTACATTACTTAATAACATTTTCAAATTGTGGTTACGCTTACCCCTCTGTAATTTCGATAATATATACGTACTATATACATCACAGTATATGTAGTTTGCATATGAATTATATCGCAAATTCAACACTAACAGTTAACTGAATTATTCACATGGAGTTTCAGCTGAAATTTCGAAGATAATATCATCCGCAACGCTATCGGCTATTTATTGGCATCATATTTGGGCTATATTACTTAAATGTTAAGTTTTATAATTTTTAACTTATTTATGATGGAAAGCTTAATTTAAAAGTTTAACCTGCTGAAAATATTAATATAAACTTATATATTTTTTTAAGTTAGATAATAAAACTGACTGTAATTTTGACAGATTTGGCTCTAGTAAAAAGAATAGCACGGTTTTGATTTCCACCACTCAATATGCAATGTTAATTGCGAGTGTGTTGCATTGTGAGTGTCTACACTATATACTCTTTATCTATCCTGCTACATACAGGACACAGCGTTAGGCAAAAAAGGCGAAAAGACCGATGGACACCCCTAGTAGGTGTTAGTAGACCATTTTGTAAGCCTTTGAGCCTTTATCAGTCAATTCCAATGCAATCTCCGAGAAATATTCATAGAATATTGCATTATATTATGACCTATATATGTATGATGTCCCGAAATTAGGTCACAAGCGACTTTCAGTCATGCATAGCAATAATCCTTTTTAAATTTTAGGCATATGTCTGTACGTGGTTAATAGAGAGATCTAATTAGGACTTCGAATCTCGGTATATCGAGATTTTGGTATCGCGGGATCCCGCATTATTGTCCAGATTCGGGTGCTGTAGCAAATGTAGGAGATCCACGGTAGTACCGAAACTGAAAAGAATGGATTATGCACATGACTTTTCCCGAACACAATCCCTCAGGAAATTAATAATTTGATGAAAGTGAATTTCAGTCTTTCAAGTTTGATGTGTTCGACAGCGAAACAATGTGGAAATCGTATTCACATAATTGCAGTACTGCAACAGATCAAAAGGAGAAACCGGGACACTTATACGATTACTTTGTTGTATATCTGTCATTTTTCTCGAGATCGTGTGGAGGTATGAAGCTGAAATTCATATCAAATATCCCTCCCTTGAAGAAAAACTTAAGTACACACTACAGAAAAAAACACATTTATAATTTATATAACTAATAGTTAAGCATTGTTTTCCTGCATTTTGTACGAAAATTCGAAATTTGCAAACTTCTAGAGTAGGTAATTCGACCGACCTACAGTTACAAAATTCAGCATGAAGTGGGATTGCCTTTATTTATAAGCTTGATTTCTGTGCTTTAAGGGAATATTTGGTATTAATGCTAGCCATATCTGAATATTTAGTATAAATTTTAGCTTGATACCTCAAAGCGTCCAAGCTCCAAGATAAATAGTATTGACAGACGGACTGACGGACTATAAAGTGATCCTATAAGGGTTCCGTTCTAATCCTTTGAGGTATGGACCCTAAAAACAACTAGACTAGACTTTAGATATGGCGGCGCATCTTATGTCTAATTTATATAGACAGACGATGCGTCTGTCTACATATACTATCCCTACTTTGGAGAATGGATTCTTTAAATTTTCTCCTTGTGGTAGTTAGAAAATGTGGAGTTGATATCCACTACTTAACATTAAAAAAAAGAAATTGGGCGAAAAGTTTAGGAGTGTTTCAACACTAGATTCCCTCTGCCTACACTATTATATGGATACAGCGTGAAGCTATAACAAAATATTACTCTATTGAAACCACGTAGGAAATGTACGGCAGTAAAATCTAAAGACTTATCCTGCAATATATGACATACGGGCACCCGTCGCCATTACGGTCGATTGAATATTTATGAGATTAGCGATGACTAGTCGGTTCATTGCCGTTTCTGACATAAAAATTATGACCAATTCTATTATATACTATTATAACGTTTTAACTAAATTGAACATATATGATCTATGGGGTCCGTCGTTGCGCAGTAGCACAGCGTATGAAAGTAAACGCGACAGTTGTGAGTTCGATGCCCGTTCGGAGGAATTGTTTTTATTTCCTCGCTTCGGTAGAAAGATAAATGTCTAGTAAATTGGGTGCAAAGTAAGGAACTTTATTGTTTATGTAAATTTAAATGAATTTAAAACAAACAAACTGTCCTTTTTAAACAGTCTTTTAAATATAAACAATAAGTAAATTTAACCCTGTCACATACATAATATATACTGTCTAAATTAAATTCAATTCATTAAATTCTAAGCAAATGGTCCACCTAACGGCCCTTAGCGGCGGTTATGGTCGTTTAGACAAACATTAATAAACGCGCGTATCATTACTGACTGCTGAGACGATGATCTGGACCGGAATATCTTAAACTAGATATTTCTTAGAGGTCTTTACGTTATTACTCTTTTAAGCCTAAATTTTATATCAAAGTAATATGTTAGGCATAAAAAATGTTTCTAAACTTGCTCGTTAGTGCCAAAAGTATTTGTAGAATCGTCATGGAAATGCTTAGGAGGGGCTTGTGAGCGCCAGTGGACGTACAAAAGATTATGATGATGGTAATTGCTGTATATTGGCAAAATTATATTGTTAAAAAATAAAAAAATTAAATCAGCTTCACGCTGTGTCCCGCATACAGCAGGGTAGCTCTCAGGCTATCCTGCTGTTAAGACACTACATTCTCCACTTTCCGTCGAATTTTTGGAGGCATTGCGTGTTGAATGGCGGAACTCAACGCCGCGCTTTGCTTCGACACCAGAGCAAAGAAATGGAAATGAATATAAAAAAAAATAAATGAATATTTCATTTCCTCGAGTGGGGATCGAACCCACAACCGTCGCGTTACAGTCACACCCTTGTGCCCGTGGGCCACGACTTTTATATTGTTAAAATAAAAATATCTTAATGTCATAAATCCAAACAAATTGTACATATTTTAGGAGCGAGGTAGTCCTAGATCCAGTGTCAATAAACCACTTACTGGGATGCCCCAAAACCTATGTTGTGAGGATTTACATAAATAAAGATTTTATTTATTTATTTCTGTGTTTCACTTCCTTTGCAATAAGAGAATAGAACGTAAATAATGTGCATCATTTAAATACAAAAGATAACACTAAATTCTAATTAGTAGTTGTGGATTCAAATCTGAAATTAAAATACAAATATCTATAGAAGTAAGCCAATGGCCGTTACAGTACTATTCATACATCGTCAAATATACAAAAATAGGAGTAACTCATAACTCCCGAACACAGATATATCAGCGGTCGTTATATGCACAATTTAATTTGTAGTTTTTTTTTTATTTTTAGTGCAACGTGATTTTTCTGCGAATAGTCCGGGGCTTTAACGATTTTCGTTCGTTCCTATCCCATTCTATCACTTTGCACTGGTTTCACAAAAAAATACAGTCGAATTGACACCTTCCTTTTCTTACAGAAGTCAGTTAAAAAAAGTTAAATCGTCCTACAATTTTCGTTTAATTTAGTTTGATAACTTGTTAAATTTAATTATCTCTATTTATATCTAAATCTAAGATCTTTGATTTTGGCATTTTAAATGAAACTCATTAAGTGGAACAATCGCGTATGTCAGCATTTTATTTTTTTCTATGATTAAAACAAATAATATTCGGGGCCAGCGTAGCGTAGCGTGTCAGCGTCTTATTACAAACACGGTGGTTGTAGGTTCGCGTCTCACTCGAAATTACGAGTTATTTTGATGACCTCTGGTAGACAAAGCGGGGCGTTGAGTCCCGCCAAGCATATCGCAATGTCTTTAAAAGTGGGCGGAACAGAATGTCTTAGCATTAGATTCTCTCTGAAATGTCGAGAATCTAAAAAAACGCTAAATTAATATTGGAATTTAAGTTATATAATTTACCATTTACTTTAATATAAAATAAATAAATAAATGTCCGGTTCCGGTCGTCGAAACGTAAACATCGTTGTAGTGCAGCTCTCAAACTTATTGTGATTAAAAATAATTTACGAGCAATTAGACACAGTGAATAGTAAAAGACACAATGATACGTGCTGTGGGTGTGTAGAACTATTAAATCTGGTGCAATAAACGTGAAAAAAAGAGATTATAATTAAACAAGAACCAACAAATACTGAATTGCCGTTAGAAATTGGCATAGTGACATTGTGACATTAGGCGCTGTCAAATAGATTTGACATTGCATCGGTGTTGCCACCGCAAAAATACTATTCTACAGCTGTGTTCCATTTTACGTAAAATTAAAACATGGAAGATCAATTTCAAATCCTGTTTGAAAAAATGAAAATCGAAATGCAGAATCAGACGGCTGAACTGAAAGAGTCTATAACTAATTCAGTTATGGAAAAAATAAATGAAAAAATAAAGCCTATTATTGCGGAAAACAAAAATTTAAAAGAAAAAATAATGAGCCTTGAGAAAGAGATGGAATATTTGAAAAGAGATAAGAAACAAAATAACATTATTATTTTTGGATTAAGAGAGGAAGAAGACTCTC
>DWQW01011349.1:0-11503 GCA_018249695.1 Heliconius erato demophoon
TGCATTGTTAAGATTTAAAAACAAATACAGATAATCGCGAGTTTAACATTTGCAAGGTACTTACATAATAGGAACGTAAACACTGATACTAAGTCTAATGCGCCAACATTACACGAACAAAAAAAAAACAATTAAATTGATTAAATATTATAAATATGTACGAAATGTACGTGAAGGGGCTCGCTATGCTTTAAGGTATTTTTTTACAAATTACTAATAATTTGAAGTAATGCTGTAATAGACCGACTAATATAATCTTTTTATTTTATGCGATTTAAATTATTATTAGTGCGGCGTTGGGATCTTGCATATGAAACGCAATTATTAATATTAATAGGTAGCAGTTTAATACGTGAATACATGGTGTTACTCTTTATCAACCCGATATATTATAAGAAACGCGAGAAGATAAAAATTGGAATATAGATTGGAATAAACATATAATTTTCTTGTTTTTTAGCTTCACTGTATTCTGCACTTAGCAGAGTAGGCAGATGGAACTAGCACTAGGTAGTGTTAAGACATTCCGTTCCCATTAAGACACTACCGTTCCACACTTTCCGCCGAGTTCTAGGAGCATTGCATGTGCGTGGCTCATTACTAGAGCGATGAAAATATTAAATATTTTATTTCCTCGAGTTTGAACCCACAACCGTTTACATTTGCACGCTCACGCCCTGCGCCACTATGACCCTCAGCAAATTACAAAGAAAATGTTTTAAGATTATGTAGTTATGATATATTTAAATGATTATTAGTGACATTGATATTGCAATTATATTGTAATTTGTTGATTGCTATCAATGGACACTGTAGAGGTCATCATAAAAACATTTAGCATATTTTATATAAAATGATCCATTTTAATAGATGACAATCTTAGTTCATTTAAATATTTGACTTTTAATATTATTTACATTAAACAATAAAAATGGTTATTTTAGCTACTTAAGTATTTTTTTATCAAATCCTCTAAAATATATCACATGTAGGTATAGGAGAAGCAAGTGAGCTTTAATATACATTAACTTCTCCAAATGTCGAGGCGTTAAGTTCCGCCACTCAACAATGCCTTCAGAATTTGGCAGAAAATGGCGAACGGAGTGTCTTAACACTAGATTCCCTCTACCTATCCTGCTACGTGTGGAGCGTAAAACTGATTTATATATTTTAATTCTCCAAGTAATCGAATCTATATTCGTTACGTATCTTATAAACCTTCAACATCCGTATACGATTAAAACAGAAAAATGCAAAGAGGATATTATACACCGAGTCAATCGATAATTCTTCGAATTTTGTAACAGGTAAGAACAAATGAATTAATTATGCTAATATTTAAGGCATACCGGAAAATCTCATTGAAATTATACAATACACTACGCTCTAAGAACCTTGGTCTACTATGTTCTACTAAAGTGACAGTTCATAATTACTTTTTAATTGGACTCTTTACATTTTTGTTATAAATCACTATTTTATTTTTAAATAAAAGATATTAAAGCAAGAAATTATTTATATTGTTGGTATAAAATATAAATGAAGGAATGAAACGTTGCATCTTAATAGACAGGAAAAATAAATACCTTATTAAATATGGACTTTAAAAAGGATGTTTTTTGGTTCACGCTGTATTCCGTATATACGGGGATAGGCAGAGGGAACTTAATATTAAAACTAACACTAGGTTCCCTCTGCCTACTCTGTTTCCCAAGCGCCGCCTAATTTACGAGATATCGCGTGTTTTGTATATTAAGTTTATAACAAGCCCTTCCATTCAGTCTAGTATTAAAATAATTATTTAGTTAGTTATGTAAAATTTCAGATACAACAAAGAAATTTGTTTTTTTAATATTTTTTTTTATTTTAGTGATAATTGTAAGCGTCTAATGCAATTCTTTCTTTAAATATTTAATTTGAAAAATATTGTTATTTAATATATAAAAAATTAACTTTTAAGTTTATCGTATTTTCTCATTTAAATAATTATTAAAGACGTAGACTACTATTGAATATGTAAGATATTAAATATTAAGCTTTTATATTTTATATTAAAATGTAAATTATAAAGAATTAGACGCTGACAATGGATTGTATTGTGTTCATTTCAAAACGAAACATATTAAAACAACAAAATTAAGTACTAAATATGTTAAGTTTTTTTTAAATATTTGGCTGAATTTTAATTACATATTATAATTAATATATTCTATATTTCCAAAACCTATACACTTACACAGATAATAAATTTCAGCATATTGTATTACATATTTAAGCTAATCGTTGCCCATTTACACCTATGAATGCTTTTGTAAAACGTAACGTTTAAGTTTTTTTTTTGTATTAAAATGTTGATATTAAATTAATAATCATAAATCTAAAAAAGTAATTTAGACTTTCCGTAAATAAATAAATCACTAAAATAATCACTGAATAAGAATTTAGATATTTTTATAAATTAATTAAACATAAATGCTAACGACACTTGCAAAACAACCATTTATAAAAATGACGCCAAGAAAAGTGTTTGGCAAAAAAAAGAACACAACATAACAATGAAAATTAAAGGAATTCAAATAATGGCAGTAAAAACACGAAATGTACTAAATAAATACGATATTTGAGCACAAAACGCAAAGAATCATAAAAGTTTAACTTTGTTATTTTAAGTAGCTGCCAAATGAACGCATCGCGGCAAGGCACCGTGTTTTACAAAATGGCGTCCAAAAGTTTGTACAACCTTAGGATATCTTAAATCTATTTATTGGACTTTAGCCTTAGGAGTTGGGTAACCAAATATGTCAGTAGATACTACTACTTGGTGTATCGAAAAATATATGTTTCCTACACAAGAATTTTCTAGAAAACCGTGAAAAACCAAAATGGTTGTCACCCTAATTCAAATATCACAAATGACCTTTGGACTCATCACCAGTAAAGTAAACTTACGTTATACTATTTATTATTTAATTTAATAGATATCATCTTGCTCCATATTGGCTATTAAGTTTTTCTTTTCTTCCTTCCTAGATTTGGAGTCCATTAGAGAAGGTCGTATCGCGTTTCTCGGTTCAAAACACGGCTGTAACAAAGAAATATAAAACGTTATTATTGAATATATTAATATTTTGTCATTTTTTATATATTAGTGATAGCGTAGAAATTGTTAAACCTATCTAAACACAATTTCCTAACAATTTTTAACAAAATATAATTAAAAGTTATAACATAGCCTAAAAAGTATTTATAAGATTTTTTTTGTTAATGTAGTAAACGTCTATGTCAAGACGAAGCCGCCATGTTAGTTGGTGCAATAATAATTACATTTAGCTACCACAAAAAATATTTTTATTAATAAAAAGATTTTTCCAAATTCAAGATTACAAATTTAAGATTATTTTCTTGAAATTCAATCATAATATTTTTTTTACATTGTTTTTTTTTAATTAGGTAGCTAATTGTACAATACAAGCGTGACATTCATGCTGTAAGCTGTATTTTTATAAAGTGAAACCTGATGATTAGTGCTCGATTAAGTTGCAATCTTCATTCACAGCTCTCTCTAGCCTATTTACCTGTTAATATTAAATAGCCATTTATAGTTATATAAAATACTATAACCATTTTTTGTATAAAATATATGGCAGCAAGTACTATAAAGAGAAGTAAGACTATTGTGAATAATTAAACAGACAGTGACACGTCGCGTGTTGGTTTAAGAAAAAGGATTAAATAACAAATATATAAATCGGTTGACAAAAAAAATATTGTTTAAGTTAAAACCTTCGCAAAAGACCAATGAACCTACCGACGATGCAATATATTTTCTTTTTACCTCCATAAAAATCTATTTATAGCTAATGAAAGTTTTTTTTAATAATTATTATAAATATAATCATGTCGGATTCCGCCAACCAACACGTAATGCCTATAATTGGAGGCAATGAAGTAAAGAATGCGGCAATGACGTCAAGATAAAAAAATCTCTAAAAATAAATATATCTACAATAAAAAAAATATAATAATAAATATCCAAGTAAGCCAACGCATAGGTTCAAGACAGTACAACAGGTGTAAAAATGTGCAAGCAATTTATTATCTGTTACAAGAAAGTGACATTTAGTATTTCCTACAAACGCACAAACGTAGATAAAAAATAACCTTATCTAATCAAATCAAATACTACTATTTTTTTTATTTTACTAAATGAATTAATTTATGTAAAAAGTTTTTTATTAATTGCTTAATTAAGTATCTCTGGTATTTTGCGTAGTAGAAAGAATAAATTCTGAAAATAATAGAAATTATAAAATGTACGAAATAATTATAGCATATTATATTATTTCTATGGTATAGTATTAATAAAGGCTAATTATAGTTTAAATAAAAACCGACAACGTGTGATGCATTTGCACTTATTTAAAGTTACTTGCATGTCATGGCGCATTGATGCTTAGATAAACAAACCGTTAACAGGTATCAATTCAAAAGTACTCTTATTCATTGCATTTAATAAGGTTAAAAGCGATACTTTCACAGATTACACTATTATATTGTGTTTACTAGACACCAAAAATGACCTAAATGAATTTAATATAAAATATTTCTTAACGGATAAACTATTTGAAATTCTCAAATATCGTGACGTGTGCCTGCGGCAGGTTGTCGGTTCGATTCCCACTCGTAAAAATGAAATATTTAATATTTTAACTTCTACGCCTCCAGAACTCAACGGAAAGTGGGGAACTGAAGCGGCTCAATGGGAACGAAGTGTATTAAGTTTATAACGCTAGGTTGTTTGTTATATGCGGGATACAGTGTAAAGATAAATAAAAAAAACCTTATTAAAGTCACAAGTAAGAAAGGAAAATAAAAGTTAATAAAGGGTTTTAACCGGTGCCCGTCTGATAACTATAAAATATGTATACTTAATAAAGCAAAGGAAAACCCTAAGATTGAATAATCTATATGTAAACAGATATTAGTAAAGTTAAAAGATTACATTTGTTTGCAAACTGCTGACCTTTAATCATTACCTAAGTTCAAGAATTGTTCTAGAATTTACATATACGACGTTAAATATAATATAGGATATGTAAGTGATTAATTAATTTTCCTCATAGATTACTTATATAATTAATAATACTACTTGTTGTAACATTATTTCCGATTTTATTTAGCAATATAATAAACAAATAATATCTACTTACAATCGCAACATTAATAGGTTATTTCAATTTTATATAAATTACCTTTGAAAGTCATTTTATATCTTGAAGGACATGTACGGAGTTATGAAATAAATGTATAAAAAACAAAATTATTCCATCAAGAAGAGCTGCGCCATTTGACATTGAACGTATGTTTTGGCGGGAAATCAAAACGGAGTTACTTCTAATAAATTTAGTATGTCTACAGCTACACAATGCGTTACGATTATTTTTTTTTAAATTTAACCCTAATGTGTTAAACACATATATAATTCCATGATCACGTAAAAGATTAAAAAATAATTATCCGTATTTTGACCTTCACAGAGTTATAACAATGTCTCAATGTCAAAAATATTAAGCAGCTGTAATAAGAAAATTAATATTTTTATTTTATAGAGCATTCAATTGAAAAAATGTTTTATGTTCTCATTATAACGAACGTAGTTTAGTATAGAGAATGGAATCAATAGACAAATGGACAAATAGACAGAGCAAAATCTGCTTACGCAAAAAAATCTTCAGATAGACATTAGATAAAATTTATTAACATTATAATTTTGTTTTGTTTTTACCACTCAGTAAACACTAGTTCATGCGGGATACCACAGATAGGGTTGGCAGAGGGAACTTGAAGAGTCAAGCAGGCACTCAAAAATCGTAAATTTCACAATAAATAATTATTATACGGCTCACAAAATAAATAAGTGTTATTCCTTTATGCATAATATTTTGTAAAATTGTAATCTATTATTCATATTTGAGGTCAATTACATTGAAAAAAAAAAAGACATAATCGTGTTACAAAAGTGTTGCACTTGACCCGTTGATCTGGTTTACGTGAATTATTCATGATTTACTTGTGAAAGCCATTTTTAATTGAAAACTAGAATTCATTTATATCGGACCACGCCCGCTATAGCTGTGTAGAAAATCGTGCAATTTTACAAACGAGGCTAGCGATTATTCAGTAATTAGTTTGCGTAACAATGATTGAAAACATTTAAATTTATAAAACACGATATAAAAAGTTCAAATATTGTATGGAATAATAATAGAATTAGAATAGTTGTTGCGTATAGCAATATTATATAATAATTATATTACATAATTATTATTAGCAGAATCTACAGACAGACTAGTTTTCGCTTATTATTAATACACAAGGTCGCTATACGCGAAAATATATGAAATTATATTATTGCTTCAACTAAAGTCAAGACAAAAAAAACTTTTCTAAAGCAAATTAATTTTATGTATAAACTTAAATATCTTTTATTTATATTATATTGTATTAAAATTAAGAATTGTCTTTATATTATATTAAAATTAAGAAAATATTATAAATTACATAGGATATTTGGTTAAATCAAAATACATTTGTGTTAAGTTAACACAACCTTAACTATTTATGCTCTTAAGAGGTATTTAAGAATGTAAAATATTTTCTATACAGATGAACACAGATAAAAACAATGACAAATTGAGACTGCGTGCCAGAATTGATCAACATCGATTATTTGTTTATGAAATATTAGCAAAATAAACGCAAGCAATCAGTTGAACAAAACAACAGGTTAAAAACAATAAATAAACTGTATAATAAATACACTGTGCAATAAAATCAATACATTAGTATGATAAGTCCTTGCTTAAATGTAAATATGAATGTTACCTTTTTACGTAAAAAAAGAATACATTTTTTTATGAAAAAGGAAATTATTTGCATATTTTATGGAAAGCATGCGTATATATGTGTCTGGCTTTACAACAATTATAACCAAAAGATTATATATTTAATATTCATCAAGAATTTAAAAAGAACTTATCTTAATACTGTATTGTAATAATTTGAATATTCCACATACTTAATAATAAAAAGAGTTAAGTAGCTCAAAAAACTTAAGACGTAAAAACCATCAGCATCTGTTTTTTATTATATCAAAAATTCAATTGCAAGAAACATGCATAAAGTTTGTTATAAAAGTAATTCATATTTATAATAGGTAGGGGCGAAAGTATATTCGTATTTTGAATGTATTATTAGTAATCAAACCTCTTTGGCTGTACTGAATATAACTGGCTGGTTTTAATACCATTAAATGAGACATTCTGAAGATACAATAAATTAAAAAAAAACTAGTTCCCGCCATTGTTCAATTGTTTTTCAAGCAAGCAAAATGAACGTAAGTGACGAAAAAAATCGGTACATTTTAAAGTTTTATTACAAATTTTCGGTATTATGGTTCGCTCTGGATGCCCTGTCACAGATAAAATCATTGGCATTTTTTGAGAAAGTAGAGCAAGATCGACATATTAGTAGCTACATTGCTGAAGATCTAAATATTGATCATAATACAGTTTTCCGTCATTTACGAAAGTCTGGGTACAAGAAAAAAACTTGACATTTGGGTTCAACAATACCAAAGGTACCAAGGTTGAACAATACCAAAATACTTTTGCCCCGACCTTATAAAATAAGTATTAATTAATGTTTATAAACAAAACACTAAACGTTAATTGTAATTTTCGTTTGCTGTAATTTTTTTATCTCTCTCAGGCCACAATATTTAAACGATATCACCTGTCCGTTAAATGAAAAACTAGATGGCGTTAAAATATTATTTTTTACATACCATATCTGCCTATATAAGTTTATAACGTAACTTATTTCATAAATTTTATTATTAAACCTGATATTTTAATATCAGGAGACAGACAGACAGACAAAGAGACAAGAAACCTTAAATTATTTTTTGCTTAAACATTTTCTAATTTTTATAGATTTTCTTCAAAAGTATATTTTTTCTAAGTGTGGAATAGCACTTTTAAGATGTAAGAATATTTAATAAATAGCATTCTTTTGTCAAACAATTTAGTGTACAAAGCGCGGATTCTAATTCCGATTGGTCAAATTTTTATATTTTTATAAAGTATTTTTCTTTGCTAAGTTTGAAATAACGCTCTAAAAATATTTTTAGACACAATAAAACTTGATGAGATGAGTGAAAACTCACCGTTTCACAAATATTCATGTTACAGCAGTTCTCTATAGTGATCTCGCATTGGTCCGGTCGAGCCGTCAGCGGGGTAACATTCTTGTTTACTATAATCCTCTTCTTAATCCTGTAAAGTGAGTGTTATATGAAGATGGGGTAGTGAATATCCTATAATATTATAAATGTATTTTTTTTTGAGGATGGATGTTTGTTTCACTTCCATGCAAAAAATACTGAACCAATTTAGGTGATGAAACTTCACAGTACATATATAGTTTCTACATCAGAATAATAACACATAAACTACAATTTGTCCAAATATTTTGTATAATTTGCTTAAAGTTATTTTTAAAAACTAACAATAAGTTTAAGGAGGGTGTAATATTCTTCAATTTCTTTTTTTATTATAATAATAGTTGTGAGTTCTATTCTCATTCAAAAGAAAATCATTCTTTAAAAAAAATATAATAAAAATAATAAATAATAAATATTAAATAAATAAATAATAATTTTAATAAATAAATAATAATTTTAATAAAAATATTTTAAAATGTATTTGATTCTCAAGTTAGGTTCACCTAATAAAATTGCAAAGACTAAAATAAATGGAAACTGGAGAAATAAATTTCATTTTAACAGAAATATAAATTTGCGATTTTTTAGACAATATCGCCAAGTACTGTATCTCTATAACAGATTTATACATAGATATATTGTTTCGGTAAATTTGTGTTATTGGTTGTGTTACTGTTATTTTAGTAAATAATGATAATTTTATACCCCATTTTAAAATAATAAATATGATTATTTAATGATGGCTATAATGCAAGCTATTCAAAAAAAGTGTTATAATATGTATTCGATTTCAATTGACTTTGGCAAAATAACAGTAATGGAACAATAAATTATGCCACAACCGATCTTGTAATTGAAAAAGAAAAGGAATTTAAAATTCATAATTGAAATATATGGAATGTTAAGAAAATATTTTAAAAAAACAATAAGGTTGTTAGCTCCCTCTTAGACACATACACACAAATATATATACAATACACAAATATACACACATAAAATAGATAAAAAATAAAATAAATGAATATAAACAGCTAATAAATAACAACTGACCTTGGCCGTCTCTTCAAATGCATTATCTTAGTGATAAGCATGGCACAGATTAAACAAAGTAGTCCACACAACACTCCCAACACCATTAAAATGGGATCTCTAATTGAATCCCATCCTGTATAACAATTTTCTTCTAAATATACATCATTTGATTCTTGTAATATGCTTTTTGAAACATTTTCTTTTGTACAACTGTGAAAAAATATTATTTTAATATAATCAAATAATTAGAGTTCACATAAAAAATGCTACCTTTCTAATCTTTCAGTTAAATTTATTAGAAATAATATGAAAGTGTTTTTTTTTATTTCATTAACCTATAAAAAATACTATTAGTATTAAGTAAGGCAAAATTTATTATGAAAGTCTGTAATTAAATAAAAAAAATATATATTAATCAAGTATACTAAAACATATTTATATATATGTAAGAAATAAAAAAATTACATACATTTTTACTGAGACTATTATGTTGTATGATTGCGTGGTTAGACAGCGTCTGGCTGTAAGAGCAATGCTTATAGGTTCCAATCCTGACTCAGGGAAAAGAATTAATTTAACTCTCTGCTTTGAAAAGACTTTGCTAAGAATAGTGAAATGTTGAATACCGCCATAAATTGTCCTTGTAACTTCACAAATTAATGATATTACTAGACTTACTTGCATTGTTCTAAAGCTGGCGCTGCTTCTAGTTTATCAATTTTCTTAGTTTCACATCTTTCACCTTCAAAGTCGTTAGTACACTTACACGTAGGTTTCTCCTCTCTCAACAGACATTCACCATTGTTCAAACAATGGCCGTAGCAAATATTCGTCTCACATCTTATTCCAGTAAAACCTCGCCTACATCTAAAATAAATATACATTTTTAGTATTGAAGATTTTATTAATGTAAAAATATAAGTAATAACCCATAAGATATATAGATATAGAAAATATACAGTACAATAGGAACATACTACATAATTAACATATACAATAACATTTAATACAATAGTCCAAACATAAACTCGACGGCCCAATATGTTTTTGTATATTTTCGTTACTTACTTGCATTTCGGTTGACCTTCATTCGTGGCTACGCAGTCGCCATTTAAACAGAAGTTTTGGCAAACAGATATCTCGCACCGGTCGCCAATGTAGCCAGGGGAACATTTGCACGCCGACATACCTGTCTTGACACCGTGTAAGCAAAACAAGCCCACATCTTTAGGTATATTAATCGAATCAGTAATTATTGTTTTATTATCTGACAATTCTACTAAAGCTCTACATTCAGGAACACCGGTCGTTTGATCAGAAATTTGGTAATTTGCCACAATCCCGAAAGGAGCTTCGTTGGAAAAACCAATAAGTTCTTCGGGTTCCGTGGGAGTTTGCGAGTTTTTAGATAACTTCCACACTGATTTGAAGCCCCAATCTACCCAGTAAATGTCATCCTTTGAAACTGTTAAGGCATTAGGCTGATGGTATGTCCCAACTATTAGTTTCTTTCTATCTTTACCATCTAAATCAGACGTTTCTATGGAGTAGTGTATGCCTTCTTTGTCGTCAGCCCAATAGAGCCGTTTGGTGCGTTGATCGATTGCGATACTGACCGGCATGTGGATATCAGTGTCAACGATAATTTTCCTTTCACTGCCGTCGAAGCGCGCTCTCTCAATTGTTGGTTTAGTAATGTTTGTATTGGTCCAGTAAATGTAACTGTAAAGACAATAACACATTATTTTTAACATTTTTAAAGTGTTATTCTACACTTAGGAAAGAAAAATATTTACTTAGAAAACGTATAAAAATTTTGAACGTAGAGGGACTCGAATTCGCGCCTTCTAGAAACCGACCAGGCGCTCTGACCACTGAGCCATACGTTCTCATCAAGCTACGCCGAAATTTTTACACGATTGTTACAACCTATATATTCACTTAATAGTAAAATTATTTTTAAGAATCTTTTAAAACGGTCATACTCGGTTTATTTTTACGATTCTGTTCAACTCAGTCTAAACAAACATATCGTTGTTTTAAAGGTAAAAAATTAAACGATATAAACTTACCCTCTACAACTATCTACAGCAATATCTCTAGGTATCTCATCATCCATTTTCATTAAAAGATTGCCATAAATGTTATTTTTTGATCTCGGCCACAAAGCTATCCAATATATGCTTC
>DWQW01011350.1:0-11503 GCA_018249695.1 Heliconius erato demophoon
GTATCTCTGTATGAGTATTTTATTACAATTGAATTAGCGGTTTGGCCCTGATTGCGTCACAGACAGACAGACAGACAGACAGACAGACAGACAGAGTTACTTTCGAATTTATAATATAGGTATGGATTTAAAGAATATTCTTAATTATTATAAATAATATTTAAAAAAAAATAACAAATACCTATAACTTTTAATAATCTGTGTATTTATACATAGATGCCTATACCTATATGGAAGCTTTAGGGTAAAAGAGACGTCGCATATGACAATACTATTATTAAAGAGTATTTCAATTTTTCCCATAAGAAATTACGTCAGAACCAACGTAACAATATTCTAGTCAGAAAAACATACTTTCTCTATTGAAGTTGGTGCGACAGGGAGCCACCGGATATCCGAATGCATATGCACGTCACTTCTGATTATTTCTATGAAGCACATACAGCTTCCTTTGGTTTGTGTATTGTGAGCTATGGTTCAACAACCTTATTTGAAAAATATAAGGCTCAAGGTTCGAAAATATGAGGCCAGTCGTTGCGCAAGGGCTCAAAGTGGGACTGTAAGCGCGACAGGTTTTGGATTCGATTTCTATTTGAAGAAATTAAAATTTTACACGCAATACCTCCAGAATTCGGCGGAAAGTGAAGAACGTAGTGTTTTAACACTAAGTTTACTCTGCCTACCCTCCTGTATGCGGGATACAGCGTGAAACTGATTTTTTAGCTCTGGTCTAAAATCAAAGCGCGGCATTCAGTTTTATCACTTAACAATACACAATGCCTACAGAATTCGGCGAAAAATGGGGAACGGAGTGTCTTACAATTAGGTTCCTTTGCCTCCCCTGCTTTGTACAGGATATAGCTAAAAAATAAGGTGCAAAGCTTTACATTTTAATGAAATAATAAAATAAGTTATACAATGTTTAGTTTGTGACATATCACTACCGTAGATTGTTAATTGAAACAAACAAGGATATAAGATCGTTTAAAACTTTGACGATATAAAAGAAAAGGATAAAGGTGTGATTTATTGAAATAATTTCAAAAGAAGTCAGTTACAAACATTTCATTGTAGCAACGTTCATATGAGTCAATAGGGATTAAAGCAAATGAATCATTCTTAGTTCCAGTCACGAATTGACCGATATTTAACTAAGAGTTAGTTTCAGTGCTTTTACATTGAAATTATATAAAAGACAAAACCATTTATAAGTACATAAAGACGTTAGTTATTTTTAGTTTTGGTCCGCCGTGATTTATAAAAACACGTGCGTCTTCTTAATATAATATGAATATATGTATGTAATTATATATAAAGATATTTTTTTTTTGCTTAAGAGAGATAGAGAGAGAGTAAAAATATACAAAGTTTGTATATAATGAGAGTTGTATGCTTAGGCGTCCGAGGAATAATTTTTATTATTATTATTTTTTAATTTAGTTGAAATTATTATTATTATTAAATAGTTTGTTAGGTAAGTTTGTATGAAATATTTAGTAGAATTTTTTCTCATCATTACAATTATATTGATATAACAAGCTTAAATATTTATCTTATCCTTCTACATATATTATGTAAATTAAGCAAACTGGATTTAAATGTCACAAAAATTATAAACAAAATAAACGAACTAACGCGCTAAAGAATACTTCTTATTTTGCACTATATTTTTATTGAGGCCAGTTGTGGCGCAGTGGCAAATGCGTATGACTGTAAAAACAACTGGTTGTGGGTTTGATACCGACTCGAGAAAATTAAATATTTAATATTTTCGTTTCTTCGCTCTGGTGTGAGGCAAAAACGCAGCAGAATTCGGCGGAAAGTGGGCAGCAGTGTCTTAACACTAGGTTCCCACTGCCTATTCTGCTTCTGTTAACTATATTTATAAAAAATATATTTATTATAGGTAAATAAAACTATCTAAGCAGAAAATAAAATAATATAATCCGTATTTTTTTTAGAGAATTAGTTAAAATAAAAACTTACTGACTAATTTATACTTTACATACTCTCGCGTGTTGCAGCTATACTAGAATAGATACATAAATTGCATAATTGACGGTTAGAAATAAGTGAAATCACATTATCAATTAATCAGAATGCAAGACATTAATCCAATAATTAAAAATATAATTGAACTAAATTAGCTACCGAAATCGAAATGTAACACTTTTTTGACACTTTCACGCTTTTTCCCGTATAGCAGGTTAGATGGTGCGTGCTTAGTATCTCACTCCTCACGTTTTGTGGATTTTGAGATATTACGGAGAAATTAAAGTAATTTAAGCATAAAATAATTTCTCTGAATGGGAATAGAACCTGCTACCATCGCATATAACCTCAATTCTCATATCACCTAGTTATTTAATGTTTCCCCTTGTGATTCTTGGGGCAATGTTTAATTTTTAGTATAGCGTGAAATATGTTTTTGTTTAATGTATTGTATAAAAATAAAGAATAAAGATATGTTTTTAATTTATTTGTTAATATGACGTCAGAAACAAAGCGAACCAGGAATCAAGACGAGTTTGGCAGGCGATCCATGCAGGTGCGACAAATGCACCTTACTTTACTTATTATCGTATATAATTACAGTATGGTCAACGAGTCGTGGCCGCCTGGAATTAAGGTTTTAAAACATTTGCGCATTGTTCACCCGGGAATAAAGTAATCAAAAGTCAGAAAAAATGTTAAAATAAAATGTGCTCAGCCATCTGACAGTTAACTTTAGGACGGCCACAACTTGTTGGCCGTACTGTATACAAGTATACGTACGCGGTATGAGACGTACTCGTATATGCATACATATACTTACTTATGTTAATATTGATTGTTAATCCAAAACATAAAATTATCATTTTTTTTATAATATAGCCACCGATTTTAACGACAATATTTTAATATAGTTTTTTTTAATAGTCAAACACGTTTCAAAGGAAGCGCGTACCATTCACTTAATTCCAAAACAAATTTAACTATAAATATTATGAAGATTCTCTATATAAACATTAAATCGATACATAAATCTCAATCAATGGGTACTTTTGATTTCCCACGGTCCATACCTTCTTGCTATAAATATAAAGGATTAGTAAACAAAACCTTGAGATCTGGTTAAGTAATACTTAACAGCATAAAATATTTCTATTGTTATTACATTCCATTCACTGGATATACTCTAATAATGTTAAATATATAATAAACTTAACTATAATATATGAGGCCAGTCGTGGCGCAGAGGTACAAAGTGTGACTGTAAAATCGACTGGTTGTGGGTTCGATTCCCACTCGAGGAAGTGAAATATTTATTTACATTTCGCTATGGTATCGAGGTAAAGTGATTTTGATTATAATATATAAAATTACTTTAGAAATATAGATTATATATATAAATTTTATATGTATAATAAATATTTAGATATAAATTGATGTAACCAAAACAAAATATCGACATCATTATCATCAATAATTCACCATTTAATATTATTATCTGGCCTTGTTAAATTTTTAACTAAATTATGTTTATCATATCATATCAACTGCACGCTGTATCCCACACACAGCAGGGTAGGCAGAGGGAACCTAGTGTTAAGACACTCCGTTCTCCACTTTCCGCCAATTTCTGGAGGCATTGCGTGTTAAGTGGCGAAACTCAACGTCGTATGTTTATATAATAATTATGTTTATTTTGTTTCATATTTGACATTGGTAAATAAAAAGGCTTTTGAACCAAACAGTGTCTACATAAGTGAAACTACAACGTTTATGGAGTTTCTTTGATTTCTAGACGATCCTGTCTTTAGATTGTAACCCAAGACCTTTAAGAATCATACATTGTAATAACTAAAACTATTTTTGTAATCATCAGTTTCACGCTTTATCCCGCACACATCAGGGTAGGCAAAGGGAACCTATGTTAAGACACTCCGTTTCCCACTTTCTGCCGAATTTTGTTTTATTTTGTATAACACATGGATGTAATAATGAAGATTTCATTTTAGATTTTAACTATCTAGGTAATCTCAAAATGGGTTATGCTCTTGATCTAGGTATAGCTAGAGAGGTACGTCAGTCAGTGATTAAAATATGGCTTTTTATTTACTTTTATCTCTCAATAACCATTAAGCCTTAATATATAAAATATGAAATCTTAGTAATTAATTACTTAAACAAAATATTTTGTTTTTATGTTGAAAAGAATTATGTTGTAAAGAAATCAAAATAATTTCAATTGTAATACTAGACGAACCAGTTCAAGGCTGCTGCGTCGTAACTTGAACTTGACTGGAAACGATAGACCTAGACGCGTATATTATAAAAATTTCATTTCAACAATATTAAACAACAATATTTCTAATATATGCACCTATAAAATGTACATTTACATTACATTCTATTATATCTTATTTAAATAAATTTTGGTATTTCTTTTAATGAATAGGCTAAAATATTCAGAATAACAAGTTAACTTATTATAGACATTTTTTTAAGATCAAACATTTTATAAGGCATTCGACAATTCAGTTGAGTCAAAACAAAAGCAGTTTCAAATTTCACCAAACGATCACGTCTTCTATTCATAAGGTGCAATGACCGACTCAGAATATAAAGGGAATACTTATGCAATCAAAATAAACTCCGATCCTATTTTTAGGTACGGAGCCTTGCCCTGCTTATAAAAGATATAAAAAAAAAACAACTCGCATTCAAATAGTCACTTTGTCTTTTGTGATATTTTTGAACAATAAAATACTGTATGTTCGCAATGGAAATAAAAACAGAAACCAATTTCACCTTATGATTATTTTTATTTTAATAAATGGCATCAGGGAAACGCGAAGGTTGTGGGTTCAATTCTCACTCGTTGGAATGATATATTTAATATTTTGATTTCGTCGCTCTGGCTACGAGGCAAAGCCCGGTCTTGTTTCGCCACTCACACAAAGCCTCACGAATTCTTCGGAAAGTGGGGAACGGAATATTAATACTAGGTTCCCAGGTTCCCCCTGCCTACCCTGTTATATGCGAGATACAGCGTGAAGCTTTAAAAAAGAAAATGTATATATGTATGTATAATATGTATAATTTATTTATTTCAGTAACATAAACATAAAAAATATTATATAACAAAGTAGCTGTGATGTGACATTTACACTGTAATACAAGTTGAGCTGTACTTGTGCGGTTTTCATTGATATAATTATCAGATATCTACACGCGAATGCTCGTTGGCATTGCATCTTCTAATAGTGTTAACTGATTTACAACACGCTGAGAAAATAAAATAGAAAGTGGGGTATGGAGTGCCCAAACACTACATTCCGTATGCCTACCATGATGTATACGGGATACAGCGTGGTGAACTCCTATTGTTTATAAGAAAATATTTAATTTTTAAAGTCATAATCTATATTTACCAAGGCATATAATATCTTTCTGAATAAAAAAAGTACATATATCTGTAGGTGATTTTAACGCCATAATATTTTATTTTCAATAAATATTTCTCTACAAAACTACCTCTATTATTTTTAAACATTTCTAAAGTGTTCATCCAACTTACGAAAGAAAAATATTTAATTAGAAAACTTATAAAAATTTGAACGTAGCGGGACTCGAACCTGCGCCTCCTGGAAACCGACCAGGCTCTCTGACTACTAAGCCATAAGTTCGAGTCCCGCTACGTTCAAATTTTTATACGTTTTCTAAATAAATATTCTTCCTCTAATAGTTAACTTACTGCAAGACGACGTTAGTTTTAACTTGTAACTATTTGTTAATTACTAAAATCCAAGATGGTACATGTTTCCCTTAAGCGTCTTGTGAATGAACATTCTTATAACTGTTACATTGTATATGGGTTTAGAATGTTGTACTAGACTCTAACATATTCTACTTCGATTGAAAACTTTTTTATTATTTCCTTTTCCTTTTGCTACTTTTTCACGATGCCATCGGAAAAGTTATTAAGCAAAAAACAGAAAATAAAAATATAAAATATAATACAGATATATTATTATTGAGCAAAATTATAACTATCGTTTAATACGTAAAAAAATATCTAAATCAAAACTATTTCTTGAACATAACAGGGTAGGCAGAGGAAACCTAGTGTTAAGATACTTCGTTCCCCACTTTTCGGCGAATTTTTGAAACATTACGTGTTGAGTGGCGGAACTCAACGCCGGGCTTTGGCCTTGGTGCCAGAGCGAAGAAATGAAAATATTAATCAACTCTTATTTATTATTTATTTATTCCCTTGCCCTCGTGCTGCGCCACGACGGCCTCAATAGATATTTACATTATCCTATACCTAAAAATAATAATTAATTCACCAATACCTTTATCATAACAAGCAAGATTTTTATGATTATTATTTTGTGAATTATATTAAAAAAATATATATTTGGGGCCAAAATAATAAAATGAAGAGCGTATTCGCAATCTATGCCAAATAGTTAACCTTATGCACAAATAACTATAATTTACCCAGCGCTATGTAACGAGAAATAGCGGTATACGATATATGTATGTAAGTCGTGTCGTTTACTTTTCTACAGTTGTTATTAAATCAAAATCTATTTTAAAGTTTGTTACTTAAAAAACGGAAGCTATTTCATTTTAAGACGCGAAATGCAAGACATTTTAAGAAGGCTTTATGTAATGTAATATGTATATATGATATTATACACATAAGAACAAATGCTAACTCAATTGAGAGTAAATTAAAATCAGCTTCGAGCTGTATCCCGCACACAGAATAGGCAGATTAAACGTAGTGTTAAGACACTCCCTTCCCCGTTTTCTGCTGAATTCTGGAGGTATTGCTTGTTGAATGGGAGATTTCAACACCGCGCTCTGATTCGACACCAGGCCGAAGAAATGAAAATATACATTCAAATAAATATTTCGTTTCCTCTAGTGAGAATCGAATCCACAACCAGTCGTGTTAACAGTCACACACTTGTGCCACCGCGCCACAACTGCCCTCAATTCATAGTAGCTAAGTGAATTATATTCTTATACTAAAAGTAGGCCAGGCCAGGCGTTTGAGGCCAGTCGTGGCGCAGGGGCACAAAGTGTGACTACAAAACCGACTGGTTGTGGGTTCGATCCGCACTCGAGGAGATGAAATATTTACTTATACTTATATTTCCATTTCTACGCTCTGGTGTCGAGGACAAGCGCGGCGTTGAGTTTTGCCACTCAACACGCAATGCCTCCAGAATTCGGCAGAAAGTGGGGAACGGAGTGTCTTAACACTAGATTCCCTCTGCCTACCCTGTTGTGTGCGGGATACAGCGTGAAGCTGATTTATTTCTATATTTTTTATTTGAAAGTAGGTAGTGACATTAGACACTAAACAGTGATCGCATTGGAATGTTTCCTACGCTCACCTATTACGTTACGGTTATAATAATAATAATAAAAAAATATATATAGCGAGTGCGCGATGACAAATAACAACATAATACAAGCAAACGTTATTGTGGCATTTGTTCAATGGCGGCCAATTTATGTGGGAAATATTACGGACGCAGAATTGAGCTTACGGTATATAATTACAGTGTACTGAATTAGTTTATATTTCATATCATATTTTTTTTTCTCATCATATTCTATTTTAAAAAAGGTAGAGTCGGTATATTTGAATATGAAGAAAGCAAAACTTTAAAAGTGAAATTTATGTGTATTATTGATTATTTACGATGTTAAAAGAAAAATGGTATGGTATGAAAGTTCTAAAATAAAAATTAGTAAAAACTACATAATATTATTGGCGTAATTAAAATTGTGATTGAGTGGTTCTAGCTGACTGCTATCAAAAAGAAACAGACAAACCTGGTCGGTTTCCAGGAGGCGCGGGTTCCAGTCCCGCTATGTTCAATTTTTTATACGTTTTCTAAATAAATAATAAGTCCACACTTAGGACAGAAAAATTATAATATTTTTCTTTCCTAAGTGTGAAATAACAACTTTAAGAATGTGTCGGACAAACTAATAAATATAAAATCAAATTACATATTGTATACAGGTTTTTTTTTCAGTTTCACGCTGTATCTCACATTTATCAGAGTAGGCAGAGGGAGGTAGTGTCAAGACATACCGCTCCCTACTTACCGCCGAAATCTGGAGGTACTGTGTCTTGAGTGGCGGAACTCAACGCCACGCTTTACCTCCACACCAGAACGATGAAATGCAAATATTAAATATTTCATTCCCCCGAGTGTGAATCGAACCCACAACCTATCGCGTTTAAAGTCACACGCTTCCACGACTGTATATAGGATTTATTTGTTACATTTAAAGAACAAGCTTTAACAGTATAGCTTTTTCTTCGAGAACGTGTAAAGTACTAATGTTTATATTTGTAAGTAAGTACTTATAAAGGGGAATGGGCATTTGTGTTTCTTTTTAACAATGAGAGTAACACGTACACAGACATACATACATACATAGACATACATACATACATACATACACACATACACACAAACATACATACAAATCATTGTTCCGCAGCATGAATATTATCACGTCCAGGCATTATGTATATTATCTTTTGCTCTTTAAACTTTTGTATACATACATACATACATATATACATACATACATACATATATACATACATATATACATACATACTATATTACATAATTTTGATAAATTATTATTTTTAGTTTTTCCCGATGTATCCCGCACATAGCAGGATAGTCAAAGGGAACTCTTTCATTCCTCATTTGCGGCCGAATTCTGGAGACATTACGTGTTGAATGGCGGAACTCAACACCGCAACACGATTCAACTTGAAATTTATAAGTAAGAGAAATATTCAACTTAAAGCTGTATTTAGTTATAAGTATTTCATTTTCCTATTTATATACGGTTGTTTGGACATTGAAAAATAAATATTATTGGAAATAATTATTTATTTTTACCCTTACCCTTATCGTATACTTAAGCCACCTTGAGAAATATGATAGCGCCAATTCTTACCAAGCTAACTAACTGAGACGCCTTACTATAGGGTTTTTAGACCTTAGATGGCTTTTACTCCATGAATAAGCGTGTAATATAGTAGAAATGTAAATATACTATATATATTATATTTTTTTAATAAGTTGAAATATATGCCTGAGGCCAGTAGTGGCGCAGCGGCACGAGGTGTGACTGTCAAACCGACTGGTTGTGGGTTCGATTCATACTGGAGGAGATGAAATATTTACTTAAATTTATATTTCCATTCCTTCGCTCTGGTGTCGAGGTTAAGCGCGGCGTTGAGTTCTGCCACTCAACACGCAGTGCCTCCAGAATTCGGCAGAAAGTGGGGAACGGGGAGTGTCTTAACACTAGGTTCCCTCTGCCTACCCTACTGTGTGCAGGATACAGCATGAAGCTGATTTTAAAATATATGCCATATTTACATGTAGTATTAAATCACAGGATATTAAAATATCTCTAAGTCCGCGGTGAACGTAATTATGGCTCTCCTAAGACCAGGTTTTAGGTAAACCAGTTATTTAGTCTCATATTAAAAGCATATTTGAAAGAACCAAGCTCAAATAATAATACCTTGCTAAAGTTAATGGTCAATATCTCTTATTTAGGGACCAGTCGTGGCGCAGGGGCATATGTGTGTGACTGTGAACGCGACTGGTTGTGGGTTCGATTCCAATTCGAGGAAATTAAATATTTATTTAAATTTATATTTTCACTTATTTGCTCTGGTGTCGAGGTAAAGCGCGGCGTTAAGTTTTGCCACTGAACACGCAATGCCTCCAGATTTCGGCAGAAAGTGGGGAACGAAGTGTCTTAACACTAGGTTCCCTCTGTCTACCCTGCTGTGTGTGGGACACAGCGTGAAGCTGATTTAATTTTTTTATTTTAATGTAATTTATTCGCTCTGGTGTCGAGACAAAGCGCGGCGTTGAGTTCCACCACTCAATACGTAATCCCTCCAGAATTCGGAGGTAAATGGGAAACGAAATGTCTTAACACTAAGTTAGCGGGATACAAGCGAGATACAGTGTGAAGCTGTTTTAAATTATTTTAATTATATCTAATATTTTGTTCTCACAAAATTACTAAAAACAATAAAAATTTAAGCACAAACTTGTTGAAATTTCATGCGTTCCACACTTCGTAAACACAGCTACTGTTAAACACATATACATACGTCCATACGTTTACACGACTACAAACGAGGAAGTATATTATAGATGCTGGAACCTCGTTCAGTATCACTATCTGGTCCAAAATCTATTGAATTTGCATGTGAGTTAACAATCTCACTACGTAGAACAGTAATTAGAAACTTACGAGAGGCTAACGGTACGCAATTTGTGGCGCTATCACTACGGAGAACCCATTTCCATCATTATTAAGCATGTAGCCATTTTGTTATTATTTATTAATTTGTTAGGATATTAACAACATTAATATGTTATTATGAAATAAACAAGAAATCATTTTTTTTTTCATATTACTGTTGTGCTTAATATAACATTAATACATAGGTAATTGTAGAGCCGGTCGTGGCGCATGCGCACAATGTGTCACTAAATGTGACAGGTTGTGAGTTCGATTCCCACTTTAGAATATGAAATATGTATTTAATTATTTTTAAACATTTTTAAAGCGTCATTCCACACTTAGGAAAGAAAAATATTTATTTTAGAAAACGTATAAAAATTTGAACGTAGCGGGACTCGAACCTGCGCCTCCTGGAAACGTTTTTATAAGTTTTCTAAAATAAGTATATGTATTTAATATTGCTATTTTCTTCGCTCTGGTGTCGAAGCAAAGAGCGCCGTTGAGTTCCGCCACTCAACACTCAACGCCTCTAGATTTCGGCGGAAAATGCAGAAACGGAGTGCTTTAATATGTTAGCTAGGTTCTCTCTGCTAACATTAGGTCCTTTAATATAATAAAACTGTAGTAACATAGGTCGTTTCGCCTGTATATGGCAGTAGCTAGACTATATCATCTCGTTACCGCAAATATGACAATGAACGCTGGTGATTGATGCGTTTGTAATTCCCTCACACCGTTGTTCGTATCCAATACGAATGCGATTGAAGCTGACCACACGACTGTCAAGTGCGCCGCCGGACGTTCTACCGTGGTCGTATTACAGTGGTTTATATAATAACTAGCGGCTCGCCCACGGCTTCGCCCGGTTAAAATACATGATTATTGATTTAATATGCAGAATTGATTGACAACTATAATGACTTCTAATATCATTTTTTTACGACATTATCGTCAAAGATTTTTTGATTGTTTTAAATAAAAAAATACGACCACCTCTGTTAAATGTGCTGATGTCATTGAATAATTTAATTTACTCATTCAGAAATAGCCTTAAATGTTAAATATTGATTTGAAGGATTCATAATATTCTTTATAAAATAACTGTAATAATTGCATATTAACTCCTGTACAGTTTTTAAATTAGTTACATATATTATATGAACGAACCAACCAAAAAATCTTTGTATTT
>DWQW01011351.1:0-11502 GCA_018249695.1 Heliconius erato demophoon
AACAAAAGAAAGGCTTAACGCTAAAGAGCATTCTCTACGATCGATTTTCCACCAACACTATTACCTACATATATATAATTTAAGCTTGAAATATTTCAAGGTACTAACAGTATTCAGTCTTCGTTGTAAAAAGTTTTCCAATAAGCTCTCGGTTCTCGAAACTAAAACATCTCGACTTGTAGCCGTATGTAACTTAAACACAACACCAAAGAAAGATTTTTCTTTTTAAAAAAGAAAACAGGTAATAAGACATTAAAGAGGTTTATTATTTTTTTTATTTCAAATTTTTAAAAATTGAGGTCATCGTAACGCAGCGGCACAAGCGACCGTTCCCAACTTTCCGTGTAATACTTGAGGCATTACACGTTGATGGACGGAACTCATCGCCGCACTTTGTCTCATTACCAGAGTAAAGTGAGTGAAAATATTAAATTATCATTCATTCCCTATTCCCTATTTACAGTAACAAGGCAAAGCACGACGTTCAGTTCCGCCACACATCACGTAATGCATAAAGAATTCGACGGAATAATTTGAAAACTCAAATATCATGTTTTTCAAAATTTAATATGTGGCACAATAATATTTTCAACAAAAATCATATTGTACTTATAATTATAATAAATGAGGCCGTCGTGGCACTGGGGCACAAGGAACTGTAACGCGATAGTTGTGGGTTCGGCATCCACTCGAGGAAATGAATTATGATTTATTAATATTTTAATTTCTTCTTTTTGGCAACAAGGCAAAAGCCCGGCTTTCAGTTCCGTTACTAAATAAACAATGCATCGGAACGTTCGACAAAAGTGGGGAACGGAGTGTCTTGACACTGTCTACTCTGCTATATGCGGAATACAGCGTGAAGCTGAATTTTTTTATAATAATAATTAAGTAAAATTATTCTCAAAATAGTCCATACATTTTGCTGCTTCTATGAAACTTTGCCCTACTTACACTAATAACAATCGAAACGTGCAAACTTAGACTTGTATCGGTACAGTAGGTACTGTTGTCACATTCAAAATTTCAAACTCTCAACTGACCAGCAAACGTTACATTTGATTTAAACTTTGGTATGCTAGTTATAAGGCACTTGCGTATTATATTCTTCCCTCTTAGCTTCACGCTGTATCCTGCATATAGCAGGGTAGGCAGAAACGTAGTGTTAAGACACTTCTTTCAACAATTTCTGCTAAATTTTCGAGGCATTGCGTGTTGAGTGGAACTCAACGTAGCGCTTTATTATTGAACCATTTTTTTTACTTGGTACTAATAGATTAAAGTTGATACGACTAAATATATCATTTTTAAATTAACGTTTATATCATATGAGGCCAGTCGTGGCGCTGATGTACAAGGGTGTGGCTGTAAATGTGACATGTTTTAACTTCGCTTCCCTCTCGAGAAAATTAAATATTTAATATTTTTAGTGTCTCACTCTGGTATCAAAGCAAAGCGCGACGTTGATTTTCGGTGTTCAACACGCAATGCCTCTAAAATTCGGCAGAAAGTGAAGAACAGAAGAGAGTCTTAATGAGAACTGAGTGTCATAACACAAGGTTCCCATGTTTCCACTGCCTACCATGATGTGAGTGGTATACAGCGTCAAACTTGAAAAAAAAACGTAAAAAAATGTGCTTAAAAATTTCTGACAAGCTGACAGTATACAACGGAAACATAGCAGTTTGAAACGGAAAGATTGAATAAAATATTTGTTATTTTTTCATTATATATTGTATTATTTTTATTATAACAATAATAAAAAAATAAAACTTATAATTTATTTTTCTATAAGCTATATGCAACTTAATTCATAATTTATTTATATATTTAACAAAATTATAACTAATTAATTGAATATATTCTATTTCTCGTATTAACGTTTGTTATAATTAAATTTTGCTACAAAAAATGTTATTAACGTTATTAATTTTTCATTCAAGGAATGAATTATAAGAAATAATTTAAAAAATGCAAAGATATTTTGTGAGAAATAGAATATATTCAATTAATTAGTTATAATTTTGTTAAATATATAAATAAATTATTAAATATTTATTTACACCTGTTTAGGTGTAAATAAATATTATTTTGAAATTTTTTCTTTATGTCAAATTGTCCAAAAATATCAAATAGCCTGTCAGTTTCATTGATTAGTATAAATCTATCAGTATTCTGTCAATACATATGTCAATACATTATATCATAATTATCAATACATTCGTATAACACACGCGTAGATGCCACTTTGTCACAATTTGATTAATGTCCCGATCGTCGGTTCAGATAGCAGTGGTGAATTAATGGTTCAACAAAAATTTATTTCAATTCCGAATAGTCCGTATGTTTGTCAGTCAAAACCATTTATCGTTATGTGGAGGAGTCACGCTGCAATTAATATCAAATTTTCAAGTATATTGTGATCTTTTAAAACACATAAAAATTCTGTCTTTAAAGTAAAGGCAATCAACGGCTAGTAACATTTACGCTTTGATTTTATTGCATTATTCTTTGTCAAAATAAATCAAAACCTATAGGTTGTAACTGATATCCCAAATTCCTTTGAATATATTATTTAATAAATAATGCCTTGGCTAGTGAAGTGTCTAGTGGTTAGAATCGTTTATAGTTGTGATCGTGAAGAACCCAAAATCTTTTAGAGATTCAAAGGTAACAGTATTAAGGATTTTATATTATGCCATAAGAAGGTATCGCTTTAATAGGATATTTGCCATCAGAAGTTGTTCTTGTGTCAGTTAATTAGATAACTGTAGACTCGACAATATAACATTGTCATAACTCGAAGCTCGTCCGAAGAAAAGCCAAGAGCGCGTCCTATCTTCCTCTCCACTATAACTGCAAACTAGTTATAATAAAAGGAAGAAAGAGTACGGGCCCCTCCCCGCCCCTACACCGTGAATTCCTACCAGACTGTGGCTTTACAGTCATCGTTGAACCCTCCGGGACGTTTGTGTGTGATCTTTCCGAAGGTACTTGTTACGCTTGTTTATATTAAGATTGTATTAGAATAGTGATTCGTGATGTTGATTGATTTGTGAGATCAATATAAGTCGTTGGAACGAACGCACTACCGCAAGGCGGCCGATATGTTAAATAAACGCACGGCACACACCCCACAGTCGTGTCTCGAACCGTAGGCGGACACTATATACATACACCAGAGTTCCAGGACATAAAATAGCACCACACACCTACTAGTCGTATACCAAGTCGTAGAAGTGGTATACAATATGTCAATGACCAACGCCATACAGGCATAGTTTACGTACCGCGAGCGTACTGCGAGACGGCATCAGCCACGACATAGTTAATGTCGCTATAACAGTTCGCATAAGCCCATTTGCGACGTCAAGCAACATTCAATATTATAATAATGGTCAAAGATAACTTTGATCCACAATATGTGTCGCTCCTACACATATATTGCCTTTATAAGAAATTCGATCCTAAAAGATCGTGCCATCATAGGCTTCGGATTATTATATTATATTTATAATATACTTGGTACGAGTCTTTATGTGTATCATATTTATTAGTACCGTAGTACTTAAAAGTTCGACTCGACCGCTGCCTTCCAGCATCACCACTACCTATATAGACAGAACGACGGTCGCGACACTCGGGACGACAATACACGAACTCGTCTCCATTAATTTGGTATTAAAAATATATAGTGTGTATTATTCATATTTAACTATGTTATTTATGTGTATTGCCATGCATATTTTATTTTATTTATTTATTTATTTTTAACATATACCCAAGGTACATACTGTTACAAGGTGTACACTACTTCCCATTGACGTACGTATAGTCATGGCATTGGCCTTTTGGTACGAAGTGAGAACTTACGTTACAAATAAAAGAACAAATCAAAGAACAAAAATATTTATAGATATTTCATTATCAAAAAAAAATTACAAATGATATGTGTAGTTCATTTCATACAAAATGAGTACATATTAAATTTGTATTTTTTTATAAATACTTATAAATTTACTTCCAGTTGGTCAACTATACATTTCTGCAATTGATACGGAAGCGTCAGTGACCGAGTCCGACTCGCGCTTAACCGATTTTCCTTTTTTTTTAAATCATTAGAAAAATCACTGACCAAAGTCAGTTCATTACATTGCAAGGATCAACTTATTAATAAAGTATGTATGTATGTCATTTAGTGAAATACACAGGTCATTAAGTCTGGTATATGGCAGAGTGATAGATGCTCTACTTTGTCATACTTTGATTGATGTCTCGATCGCGTAAAGATAGGTGAAATCAATATTTTGACATGTTCAGTCAAGTCTGGCCAAGGGATTTTTTTTTCAGCTGTAAATTTTTTCATGAATAGTAAGGAAGGCAAAGAAAATGCAGTGTCAAGGCACTCCGTTCTCCGCTTTCTGAATTTATTCTCAATAATGTGAATCGAACCTACAACCATCGTGTTGACATTCAAATGTATCTCCCAACTCTCCATTACATTGTGTTTATTTCTAAATACCAATAAAATTGCTATAATTAGAACATAGGGATATTAAGAATTAAATTAAAACTTGGATATTTAACTTCCTTCACCTAATAAATTAAAAATTTTATATAAATGTAACTCAAAAAGAACATCAGTTGATTCTCCTATACAAATTGTTTCGACATTTATATTACTAGAGTTTTTTATATTACTACAGTTTTACTTTTTATCTTGAATATATATGTAGAGAGTCTTCAGTATACCTTCTGTCTATCTTGAATATATGTAAGAAATGACTTAGCGCACACTCCGTTATCCACATTTGAAGATTCTGCGCATTCCATGTCGCACTACTCCCGAAGGTGTATCAAAGCCATAACCATCGTATTGTTTATAAACTAAAATATTTTCAATATATTCATTCTAATCTGATGCTCAAGAACATACCTAAATATATATTGAAAATATTTTAGTTTACAAACAATACATAAATAAATAAATATTCAAAATGTTATTATAGAAAAAAGACCTATTATCGTTTAATGTGAATATTTTCGATCAGACTGCTATAAAATGAATAGGATCAAAAACAAAATAGGCACGAACAATGGATGAATACTTCGGCCTAACGTAAAAACGATGAGCGTATTAGTTTAATCCTAGTCCTTTATAACTTTATATGTATTTTTTCAAATTAACATTATCAAAATTTTATATATAAAACACACCGATCCGGTGGTCCGTACCACTTTCTGATCTTTTATCCTTTTGTTGTTAGGGTTACGTACATTTAAAAAATGAACCCTTATAAGATCACTTTGTTGTCAGTTTGTCCGTCTGTCTGTCTGTCTAGACCCTTTATCTCAGGAACGCTTGGAGATATCGAATTGAAATTGAAACCATATTCCTGATAATAAACATATTTCTATATTTACTTAGAAAAAATATATGGAGGTTTATATATTTATAAAAAACGCGTATGTCGACACTATCAAGCGAATCTAAATTCATTGACTACTTCTAGGTGACCTAGAATTATGAAATTTGGCAGCGAGCATCTACAAGAGTTCAGGAAAAAATCTATCTAAATGAAAACTATACATTTGTGGTTAAATCCTAAAAATTAGTAGCCTTTAAAACGGAGCAAAATTTGATATTAAAGCGGCTAGTTCAACTGTGGTATCAAATGAAAGGGCTCTGGCTAAGCTAAGCCTGAATTTCAGAAAAAGCTCAATTTTTTTACGAAACCCTCGGTGGGCGAGCCCGACTCGCCCTTATCCGATTTTTTTTTGTAATTTTGACTTTTTTTTTAGTTTATATTTCAGTACACTCCTGAACACACAACAGAACGATTGAAGATTTAATTTATTTTGGTTATGTTATGTTGGTTGCGTTAAATTGTTTTGGGTATTAAATATTATATTCTGGAGGATATTTCGTATTTCTCCTTAATTTATCTTGTCTGTCTTATCTTATACTTGGTATCTATAAGAGATAGCCATTAAGTTATAGTATATTATATTGGTGACTGAAGATTAAGTGGCTTGAAAATTTGTAAAAATTGCCCTACAGAGTTGTTAAGAATTTAAATAAGTTGTATTAAACATCCTAGTATTAAAAATGCAACGTAGTTTGATAAGATCGTATGGATTATTGGTCAGATCATTAGAATGGTTTTGAATAGGTACGGGCTTGAAACTCGATACGTTCAAATTTCATACGTATTCAAAAAAAAATGCTACAGTAAACTATTATAATGAATTAAATAATATTAAAAAAAATTCACGACTGCGCAACGCAAAGGAGGTTAATGTTTTTATGAGTCTATGTATGTATGTGTGTTCGTATGTGGCGCTATACAGACTAAACCTTTATAAATCTTAAGTATTTAGGCCCTTGCAATTGGACAAATTTAAAGCATTTAAAAGTTTCTAACTTAAACCAGCAATAATGATCGCATACGACACGAGCAAGAATGATGAATGCTATACGTTTCCTTTGTATAGGTGATTGATACCTGCACAGTGAAAATTCTCGAATATCGCTTCTATTGGTGCTATTCGTTCCATGAGATCTACAAATCCGTATTTTTACTTGCAAAGTGCAACGGGTTATAGCTTCATAAATCAAAATTTTACATCCTTTGTGTATGTAATTGTCTAGCAAACTGTCCGTTGCTGAATGATCTGGGTTCCAGAGACTTAATTTAGTATCGAATTCGTTTTTGGGAAAAATATGAATAGTCCATTCATCTATCCATCCAAATATGTATATACATAATATGTCAGTTTCTTATTTAAATAGGTTTTTGATTCGGCGTTACGTATAGAATAAAGGCCATTTGGAAAAATTGGCTATTTTTATTGAATTCTTCTATTTTTAATCTCTTTTTTACGCTGTATTCTGCAAATGGCAGAGTAGGCAGATACAGGTTAGGTATCTAGATACCGCAGTACTAACACACTCCGTTCCCATTAAGACACTTCCGTTTCCCATTGTCCTCCGAATTCAAGAGGTATTGAGTGGCGGAACTCAACGCCACGCCTTTGCCTCGATACCAAAGCGAGAAAATGAAATATTGACAATTTTAATTTGAAATGAAAATAATAAAAACTCTAAGTTTAGACATAAAGTAACTTCACTAATTATACAGACTGACCGTAGTGTCTGCCTTTATCTTCAATCGGCAATCGAAAACTATTCTGAAACATGGAGGACTTCATTTCCACAGCTATCAACTATTAATTAGGGCAAGTAATGCTTAAACCAACTAACCTGTGTCGTGTATTTCAAAGCATCATTTGTGGTTGAAAACGTTAGTGGTTGAAAATTATAAAAGGAGATTTTCTGAAATTTTTACGAGAATGGAGAAAAACTAAGATTTATGTTCATAATTTGAAGCTGCAAGCAAAAAAAAGCCGAATTTCAATCCGCACTACTTGAAATGCATTAGATTGCTTAAGAAAAATTATACGTTTTTTTGCAGAGTATCTCATTGCGATGCACCCAATATTTTTGTATTATATGCCAGTCGTCGCGCAGCGGCACAAGGTGTGACTAAAACGTAAAACCGACTGGTTGTGGGTTCGATCCCCACTCGAGGAGATGAAATATTTACTTAAATTTATATTTCCATTTCTTCGCTCTGGTGTCGAGGTTAAGCGCGACGTTGAGTTCTGCCACTTAATACGCTATGCCTCCAGAATTCGGCAGAAAGTGGGGAACGGAGTGTCTTAAAACTAGGTTCCCTCTGCCTACCCTGCTGTGTGCGGGATACAGCGTGAAGCTGAGTTTTGTCTCTTTCAGCTTCATGCTACATCTTGCTACATGTCAGACACTCCGTTACCTATTTTGTCGTTACCTAATTCTAGAGGCATTGCGTGTAGAGTAGCATAACTTCACAACGCGCTTTTGCCTCAAAAAATTAAAATATTAAAAATTTCACTTCCTCGATTGAGAATCAAGTCCACAACCTGACGTTTACTACCAAACGTTTGTGCCCCTGCGCCACGTATACCTCTTATATAATATTTAAAATGCATAAACTAATTTGAACCTAAAACCTACAGATACGAGTTAAAATCAAAGCACTAATAAATTTTATAAGTAATTTCAATAGCTCTTGTCTTAATCTAATTTAGCAACACATCCCATCATTTTAAACTACGTTTGATCTACGTTTCCTTTAAGTTATTTCCCTAGAAGCCTTTGATGTTATATGGCAGTAATGCTGTTAATAAGTACATATAAGAGATTGCTACTTGAGTAGGGATCGAGTTACTTACAAACCATATGGTATTTTTATCTAAAAATAAACTAAAATAAATATAGTATCAAAAACGCAGTACTTCATTCGGTTCTTTTTTTCTAATATTTATAATGTGTTATAATTATTATATAAATAGAATAAGCACATTTCTTCGCACTGATAACAAGGCAGAAGCGCGGCGTTGAGTTCCACTACTCAACATGTATGTTGTTGGTTCAATGTTGTTCATTGTTGTTATTGTTGTTTGTGTCTTAACACTAAGGAATACTGCGTGAAGCAAAAAAAGACAACAAAATATGATCACATTTGATAAGCGGATATCGCCCAGCATTTTTTCTGTACGTCATCTGTAATATTAAATATCAGAACCAGCTGTGAATTCTCTAGTCGCTTCGTTTTAACAGTTATTACCTACATTATAAATGTCCAGACATAACCGAACTTATTTTAGGCCGTCATGGCGCAGTGGCATAGCGTCTGACTGTAAGCGCAACGGTTGTTGGTTCGAGTCCTGCTCGAGGGATCAAATTATTTACAATTTCCGCCACTCAGCGCAGTAAAATCTCAAAAATTGGACGGAAAATGTGAAACGGAGGGCTTAAACATTATGTTCAGTTTGCTGCCCTGGTATGTACCTTATATATATATAAGGTACAGGAAACAATTACTAATTTTGAATTGTTACTGAAATTATCATAGTTTTAGTAATAACGTTTTGAAGAAAAACATTGTTAGCTTCTTATTTTTTCTATATAGCGTAAATATATTTTTTTATTATTGAGGATAGTTTTAAAAAATTACAACACAAGTGATGCTCAGCTGCATGTGATGATGAAACTCAACTCCAAATTCTACATCACTTTAAGATTTTTTTTTAATTTCCTCTTTAACAAAGACATGAGATTCTACTATGGAAAGGATACGAACATTGCATGCACCATTTTTGCTGCATTTTTATATGAAATTCGCAACGTAATCAAAGTTTATAGAGTGCTTCCTGAGGACCTACAGTTGTGAAATTTGGCGCGAAGTTGGTTTTTAGTATTATATACTTATAATAAAAATAAAGAAACCAAACATATATTTATAATCCATTTTATATAAAATGAGTGCTCGCAAATTTAAGTTTATCACTTTTTTATGAACTGTTCTTCCCATTCACCTACAATTTTATCGAGTTCAACTGGTACTTCACCGGCTCTTTTATATTTTTATATTTTCTTTAGAAATAAAATTATCACCAACTCTATAAGTAGTGTCTATTCTTTTAAAAATATACACTTAGACTCCACTATAATAAATTCCCTCTGTATTGACTCGAACCTTATATTTGGCTATTTGTAGCTCCGCCCCACGGAGGGTAGGGGGGGAAATAAGAGATATAAGTGGAGGTCTCGATTGACCTTCGAAAACAATAAGAGAGTTAGGGGCCTCCCTCCTCCCCTCGATTGACCTTCAGAAACACAGTATCAAAGATACTGGGGGAAGCTCACGTAAAAAGCATGAGAAGCCTCCGGAGTGCATATATGAAGAGGTTGATGACAGTGGACGAGGCGAAAGAGGTATGTAAAGACCGCAGAGTTTTACGCTCCATTCCCTCTGACTACCCGCTAGGGGTATAAAGCGTGAAGTTAAGTTATTATCAGCAAAAAACCACGATTACTGAATATTTACTTTGCAAAAGAGAACTTTGAGAGTCGCAGACACAAATTTGGAAATAAAAATAAACTTTAATATATTATAATGTTCTTGCGAGATGCTTTTTAGTGAAATTGTTAGATTATTATTTTATGTTTCGTTTTTATAGCACTCCTTTCCTTTCTCTCTTTGAACGAGAAGTATATCACAGGAACTAAATTTTCACTTGTAATAGATAAATTATTAATATATATTGTAATGCAAGAATTAGTTATTACTTTAGATAAAAAAAATATGCAAAAAAATATTCGAAAAAACGGACTTTTTCAATTATAAGACATTTACACAATTATAAATACAGATACACAGTCAAGTTAGAAGTTTCCAATTCTCACACTGACTTTATAGTCAGTAATTTTCAAACAAGTTGTCACCCCTAATAACAACCCTATATTAATTACACTATATGGTTTGTATTATATAAAGACAGAAGTATTTTTAGTATTATGCTATCTTAAAAATAATGTTCTTGGCATATATTGTGTCAGCTACGAAACCACATTAACACTATTCTTGGCTAGCTTTTGTAATATACAAGCAAATAAATTGTAGTCCTTTTCTCACTTTGTTGTCGTAAGATTTTTATTTATATTTTTACTACATTCATATATTTGTTAGCTTCACGCTCTATCCCGCATATAGCAGGGTAGGCAGAGGGATCCCCACCCACACGTTCCTAGGAGAAATTGGTGTTGAAAAGCGGAACAACTCATCTCTCGAAAATATGTAATATTTCATTTTCTCGAGTGGGAATTGAACCCACAACCTGTCGAGTTTACTTATAGGATTTATTTACATATGCTTTGTGTTCGCTCACATCACAGTAAAATTTGACAATACATATTTGTTGGTACAAAACACTCAATTCTCTTAGTAACAGACGGTGCTCTTAAAATACAACGACGTTCTTGCTTCTGACTCGAAACAAACGTCTATATGGCTGGCTACTTTAAATATTAACTTGAAACGGAAATAGCCTATGTAAGGCGTTCTACATAAAATTTGTAAGTATAGTATTCCTGTATGTTTTCTTTTTTAGTCAGATATCTCCTACATTTAAGTGGTGAAGGCAGAAATGACGTGGTAAGCTTCCTTTTGCATTTATTTTTGTGTTATATTGGACCGAATTGCAGAATCCAACCCAAATATCACAATAAACGGTTATTTCATTATAAATGCGACGGTCGTGGGTTTGATCCCAATAGAGGAAAAAAAATATTTAAATTATTTCATTTCCAATGTTTTAAAAATTGAACAGATGGTAGGTAATCGAGTCTATTTCACATTAGGATCCGTCTAGCTATCTCGCTCAAAAAATAAACGTCGAACTGGATTTGAAATCACAACAACCTTTTATTAGAAATTCATATTTCAACTTTGCTATAGTGAGGTTTATATGTTTTAATTTAGAATTTTTCCTCAATACAAACGAGCGTATGTTCGAAGCGTATTCAAGTATGAATTAATTAATATCGAATAAAAGTGAATTCTATACATTTATAAAAATAATTAAAACCTCAGCTTGCTACTGTTTTTTATAATATTT
>DWQW01011352.1:0-11501 GCA_018249695.1 Heliconius erato demophoon
TGATTTATTGTAAATTACTATCAGTGTCGTTGCTATTGAATTATTCTATGTATTCCAGATATTAATGTCTATTATATACACTCTTTTTTATATATTTAAAATTACAACTATTTTTCCACGGATACCAACTTGTAATTAGATAGAAAAAAATTAATATTTATGTATAATTGACTGAAATAAAAGTTTGTATTTTAAGTTACTGTAAGAATCTGTTGTCTTTTCTACGGCCATGTAAATAGCGGAGATAAATAAATGCAAATTTCAATTATAACGCATTTCAATTACATAAAAATTGTTTTATTTACGAATATGTTTCTATATCTATTTTTTATATAAGATTTGATTATAATAATAAATAATATAATAGTTTAACTAAATCATATAAAATAATAAAAAAATACAACTACTTTAAATGTAGCTTATGTATCTGTATCTTAACTACAAAAATACTATAAGTCTAAATAAATTATTATTATATCCTAATATAATAGCTGTACACAAAAATTCTTTCAAAACAAATACCAGCACCATGTTCCGGGTCCTCGAAAGAAAGACCTAAAAGATTGATCACTAGTGGCACGAAATCTAAAATGGAAATCCAATTCTCGCGATCGTTTCGATCGGATTTCGATCAAAAAACTTAACTCCGTGACGGTACCACAATAAAACACCACAACAACAAAACGAAGAACAATCATATTCAAAAACAGAATTGAATTTATCATTGAGAAGAAATGAGAGAAAGAAATGATAAATGATGTAGCGGGCGCGAGGTGCCGCCGGTGCGAGAGGGACGGAGAGAGGTGTCCGCGTTGGGTTCGACTGCGGCGTCTACGCCGATGATTTATCGTTTCTCAACAGGGATTGGCCGATGCGGTACTTGAGATTTATAGATCCTTATGGTGCATGCGCGGTAGGAGCGTTTTCTTATTATAAATCTCACTCCTGCGAAGGTACCTCGACGGAACCTCCTCGGCTGTACACGGGAGGAATTAAAATTAAAAAATAAATTAACATATTGCGATCATGCTCGCCCCGACCAACTCGTAGAACATGTACGATAATTGGCTCCACAGTTAATGGGCTTGATCACGATCGAGCATTTATGTTACTCGTACTTTAATATTTTCGAACAAGCCCAGGTAGTAATTGATTACAACATATTGTTATTTACATATTTATGATAGTGAAAAGAAAATATCGTTTTTAGGAAAATTTTATATTTGATTCAAATAGCACTATTAATACATACAGAGGTTCAAACATTAAGCGTCTTTAAAAACGATTTTACTTCGATTGGTGCAGGTGTGGCCTAAATATACAAAAATATACATTACCTACTCTTAATCACATGACTTGCAAAATCGAGACATCTCCAAAACTGTTTATAGTTATAGTAAATAACAAAATAGTAGGCCAGTCGAGGCGCTGGAGCTAAAGCCTGCGTCTGTAAAGGCGACAGATTGTGAATTCGATTCCCACTCGAGGAACTGAATTTTCATTTCTTCGCACTGGTGTCGAGACATAGCGTGGCGTTGAGTTCCACCACTCAATACGGAATGCCTTCACAATTTGGCAGATAATGGAGAACTAGTTTCCTCTGCCTATCCTGCTGATACGGGATACAGCGTGAAGCAAAAAAAAAAGTAGTAAATGTCATAAGCAAATATCCATCTATTTTTCATGTACCAATTGTTTAATATGACTCAACTAGCCCCACTCGCAGTCGCAGTCGCAGTCGCCGTCGCCGGTCGCCCGTCGGCCGCCGGCTCGTCCCCGCACAGATAAGATCTCTGCAACTGACACCTGGCCCCGCCCCTCGCAACCCCGACGATTACCTTTTTGTTTACGCACCCATGTGTATTAAATAGAAAAATAATACCCTTCGTAGCGCCCAAACCCATGTTAGGAGACTTGGAAGTGAAACGTCAATCATGCGACTTGGAGTTAATTATATGGTTTCTGGGAAAACAATCTCGAAATCTTAAATTGAACGCTATAAATTAAGAATTGAACTGAAATCTTAAATTTGTCTTTTTTATGTTATTAATAGTTCTCAAATATTTAAAAAAAATCTTGATTTATTTGCTTTTATAAATTTTCCAAGTCCAGTACCTGCAACACAAAATGTGCACCCACACAGTAATTCCGATGTTAAAGTTTGCTAATATAAGAGACACAGATAAAACATTTAACACAGATAAAAATTAATTATTTTTATTATATTGTTGTTTGTTGTGTTGTGGAATGGTGAATTAGGTGTGTATCAATTTATTTAATAGCAACCATACCCAAAGAAATGTTCAGTTTGAAAGACAACCATCGTTACGCAAAAAAATCTTATGATAAATCCTGTCAACTAAAATTGCAAATATATTCGCGTGAGGTGCAAAAAAGAATGTATGATAAAATACAATAGAGTTTGAATTCTGATGCATGCAACCCGGGCGGTCGTTTTTCGAGCAGGGACCCTTTCTGTAAAAGTCTGAAATCTTTATTTATTAGAATCGGCAAATTATTAAAAGTAGAGTGTTTTATGTCCGCCGTATATTTTATGTGAAAGAAAACTAAATCAAACTGTTTCAAATAGAGCGGCTGACTAAAAAGAATATGAACATCTTTTTGTGTTGTGCCAAACGAAACTGATGCATATCGATTGTTCGAAAAAGGCTCAGCACACTGTCAATTTGTCCAAATGTAATCGATTACTTATAGGGTATATTTAGTTTCAATTTTATAACTCTGGATTCTCGATATCTTTTACTTTTCATAACTATCTTTATGGAAGAATACTGACAAGCTAATAAGTTGGTGTTGAGTTCCGCCATTCAACTCACAATGCCTTCAGAATTCGGCGGAAAGTGGAGAGCGGAATGTCTTAACACTTGACTCCCTTTGTCTACCCTGTTATATACGGGATAAAGAGTGAAGCTGAACAAAGCTAAAAAATAAAGGATACTAATAAAATACCTAAAGCCTTATTACAAAACATTATACTTAAGAATGGAACTCTAAATTTTCAGACTTATTTTTTAACCTATTTTGGATATGTAAAAACTCAGTACTTACATAAATCAAATAATATCAAGGCGTATGAATGTCATGAAAGTAATATTAACAATTGATAAAAATAATAAATTATGTTAAATATGCCCCATTTCCTTCACGTTAAAGCAAAACGCTATTTTCAAATATATAGACTGGATCCCAGGGCCCCTAGACCAACGTTATTTTAGCAAAGCTGAAGTTATGAGGATTGATAGTCTAATATATAGTTGAGGTGGCGCTACTACTAACTAAACATACATTTTCAACTATATTAAAGTAGAAACGCTGATATTCAAATATGTTTTTAAGAATAATGTAAAAAATGTATATTTATTATTGTCAGATTTTTTACGTGGACCCTTACTTCGCCAGACATCCTAAAAATTGTTTAATATGGGTGCAAATACGTTATACTAGCACTCCTTAATTATACTTATATTATTTACGGGACCACTTCAGGATCCCTTATAAGCACCCAAATCAATCGGATGGCTCAATCATCCTCCTAGACAGAGATGTACCTTTAATTGGCTCTACCTATCAAAGGGCCCCACTTTCAAGTCAGTAAGTACGCATGCCGTCTTAACTACATATTAGACTAATAATCCTCAAAATTTCAGCTTTGCTAAAGTGACATAGTCTGGGGAACCTGGGATCTTAGAAAGGTAAGGTAATAAGGTAAGGTAAGGAATAAATAATATATAAGTATATTTAATTTATTATTTTTAACAAACAGTACTTTGAAGCCATTCGTGGCTCAGTGGCTCAAATTTGTGATTGTAAAAGCGGTTCAATCCCCGAACTCAAGAAAATGAAATATTTATTTAAATTTATTTTTTCGTTTCTTCGCTCTGGTGTTCAGGCATAGCGCGGCGTTCACTTCCGCCACTCAACAGTCAGAGCCTCCAGAATTCGGCGGGAAATGGAGATCGGATTGACTTAACATTAGGTTCTCTCTTCGTACCCTGCTGTGTGCGGAATAAAGCTTGAAACTGAAAAAACACTAACAAAGGAATTATAAAAAGTCATAACAGAGAATACCAAACAGTTTTAACATTTGCAACCTAAAAACAAAACAAACATTCAAACTTAATATTTTAAAAACCAACGTCTTTATCGTACTTTACACCTGCCGTTCACAGTTAATATGTTGCAAGGCGATAACATTTAAAATGGAACATCTCAATCGTGTTTTGAATACCAATGACGATGGAAACGTACGGAAGGAAGGACAGCGTGATAGCGTCGAAGCGGCGGGGGCACATTGTTCCACTATCCGGACAACTGTTTTGACGGCCGCCTATCGCGACAGATATGCGATCTCGTTGCCATTGAAGTGGAAACAAAACCACGAACAAGTATATCTTCTTTTTTAAACATTTTTAAAGCGTTAATCCACATTTAGGAAAGGAAATACTTATTTAGAAAACGTATTAAAATTTTAACGTAGCGGGACTTAACCCGCGCCTACTGGAAACCGATAAGGCGCTCTAACCACTAAACCATACGTTCTCGAGAACGTATAGCTTAGTTCTGAGAACGTTCTGAAATTAGGCAAAATTAGGCTTAGCTAAGCCAGAGCCCTTTCATTTGATACCTCACTTAAACTAGCGGCTATAATACTAAATTTTTTCCCCTTTTTTAAAGTTATTATTTTTTGGGATTTAACAACAAATGTATAGTTTTCAGATTTTTTCTGAACTTATTACCTGTTACCTGTAGATGCTAGCTGCCAAATTTCATAATTCTAGGTCTACCGGAAGTATCTTATGATATTTGATTTCATTGAAAGTATTGAAATACGCGTTTTTTGCGATATAAACGGCCATATCTTTTTTTAAAGTAAATATAGAAATATTTTTTTTATTTAGGAAATCATGGGGCCGTAGATGTATGGTATAAGTATAAGGTTTGAATTTCAAAAATTGACATAAATAACTTATCGGAATATTACTACCACACTTATTTGCGTTTAAACAACTAATCTTGTAGCTACTGACATGCACAGGTCTCACCTGCCCCGGGAAGAAAACTTGTCAACGAACCGTAGCCTCATAGGCCTTACCTCGATACTTAAAGGTTAAAAATAAAATCTTAGTATTAGATATATACTACTCTTGATATTAATTTTTTTTTTAGTCTAAAATCTACACCTGAGTACTGTTTAAATACCATACTGCTTAGCCATACCATACCATACTATAATGTTTAATAATTGATACCAAGAAGAAGTAGCGAGGAAATGTTAATCTATTAACAGATATTCATTTCTGTTTACTATAAAAATGTCTTAAATATACATAGATAAAAAATAATCTGGACTAAGTTGCGGATTCACTTTTTATAACTTATGTTTCCCCTTTGCTTACGCAGAGGGATATAATTCACGCAAATCTTTATTTTTCATTGTTCGGAGGGTGCAGACCTCCCGCAGGGTGCTGATGATGAGTTATGAGGAGTAGGCCTAGGCCGGAACACGGAAGTCGCCCCTCTACGCCTGGCCATCCCGCCCCACTTCCGATACCAATCGACGGGCTTTAACATTAACATTGCTGTATTATTTCATAATTTATTGATAATTTTGATACTCCTCGTTTATATAGAGTTTAAGACGACATTTTCCTTCTCGTATCTACAAATACTGTGTAAAATATAGCGCCTGATCATTTTGATAAGCAACGAGTGATATAGAGTTGTTGATATTTTTGTTGGAAAAAAAATACTTAACTGTCATAAGTTATTTAATTTTTTTTTTTGCACTTTATTGAAAGTTTATAACGACATCTGTCTATTCACAACATTAATATAAAAATATTAAAAAAAATGATTAAACCAATAAGATTAATTAATATTTAGTAACTATTTTATTTAAGAGAATCCAGATTTAATAAGAGACAAACCGCGATTAAAACTGTTTACTTTGATACATCATACAATCCATTCACTGGCAAACCTAAAACCATAGCTTAGTGATGTCCATAAGAGCGTGTCGGGAGCGCGCGTGCGTGGGAGTTATATTCGGTGCAACAGTGAGCAACGACAATATTCATAAATAACTTCAACAACAATGCGTGGATGAAGCGGGCACGTGCCGACGCCGCGACGCGTGCTCTCCGCCCTCCGCCCTCCGCCCTCTGCCCTCCGCCAAGTAATCATTTACACTTATTAAACTTATTCCTATGCATTTAATTTATCATTTCACAGTCTTGTGTGTAAAGACATTATTTTTTTAACTGGCAATAAGATAGAAAGCAGCGTCGGGCTTTTCTTAACTAAACTAATTCTAAATTTACCTAGGTATATAGGTGAAGCCAGTCGTGGCGCAGGGGCACAAAGTGTGACGCGACTAGTTGTGGGTTCGATCCCCACTCGATGAAATGAAATATTTATTTAAATTTATATTTCCTTTTCTTCGCTCTGGTGTCCAGGTAAAGCGCGGCGTTGAGTTCCGCCAATCAACACCTAATGCATCAAAAATCGGCGGAAAATGGGGAACGGAGTGTCTTAACACTGGGTATACTCTGCCTACCCTGCTGTGTGCGGGATGCAGCGTGAAGCTGATTGATTTTTTTTAACCAAGGTATATAAATATTTTGGACGAATTATATTGAACCTGTCGCCATTGTAGTTGTAGACAATTAAGTGACTATGCTGTGACATCTTCGAACATTATTTTTATATTTAAACAAAACTGGAAATTTGATTAGATAAACGCATATTGTAATTCTAATTATAAAACAATATTCTCTTATCTTCTAATAAGATTAGTGAGAATTCTTTATGATATTATAATAATGAAGATAACAAAATAGAATACTTTCAGTAATAGAACACTTCTTTGCTATTATATATTTTTAAAAATGTCGTAAGTATCTGAGTTTACATTACTTAAAACAAACAGTAAACAAATTAAAGATATTATAATTGATACATCGTCTAAAAACAATTCCCAAAAATCTTATAAGATTATTGTTATTAGATTCAATATATTACGCGTTGATACATAAACTTTAACAATAATTTTAAACATATAATGCTTGTTTTTTGAAACTATTTTCAAATTCTTTTATTCATTGCTTTGGGGTTTCCTTGGTATGAGATTTAACAATCTCTTAAAAGAATTGTTTACCATGTTCACCACCCGCATATCAGAATATAGCTACTACATAATAATAAAATAAACTTTTACATGTTGTTATTCCCTTGATGCAATACAGAATCCATTATAAAGAACTATCGTACTTAGTTTTACGCTGTATCCGTTACGGGATAGCCAGGAAGGGCCAAACGCTACGGTCTCTGCATACCTCTTTCGCTTCGTCCACTGTCATCAACTTCTTTATACATGCCCGCCGGCGAGTCCTTTATCTGGTTACGTAACCTGCCTCCAGTATCTTTGATACTGTATTTTTGAAGGTCAACCAAGGTCTCCCCCTACCTCTCTTACCGTTCACTTTTGCTTCATAAATATTTTTTTGCCATTATCTCATCTCTCATTCATTTGCCATGCAAAAACTACTGACGCTAAGGCACCGTTTATTCTGTTACCGGCAGCAATACGTCTTTCCACATCCATATCATATCTTCCGTCTGTACTAAACATACTTACCTGATGTCAACAAATAAGAACTATTTTACTTATTACACTATTATTGAACTCTTTATACATAATGTTTAAGACGAATTACATTTTCTTTCTTTATTAGTTTTGAAGGATTTAATAGGTAATTAGATATTACTATACAATACATATAAAATTAACATTTATAGTACTAGTATAAACATGTTTATTAAGTACAATTTTACCTATTGATATAATTGATTGATTGTCAATGATTTAGTAATTCTAAGTAGATTAGAGAATTTTAATTATTCTAACACGACAATCCATATTACCAGGAATAATTCCGCCATAGAACTTCCAGTTGGCCCGTGCCCACCTCGGAATGGTCTGGTGCCCACCCCAGATTTTTTAGTAACAAATAATTAAGTCTAAAAATATAAAAAAAACAACACTTTTACACGAAAACACATTTGTAATGAACAAATTTAAGGTCAAGGTTCTAGGAACGCCCATGTTAATATTATAAATTTGAACACTTTGTTTGGTTGAACGCTCTATTCACAGGAACTATTGGTTCGAAATGAAACATTATTTTTATGTTAGATACATCATTTATCAAAGAAGTGTATAGGCTATATCAAAATCACGATAATCATTTCGATATAATTTACTTTAGGTACCCTATATCACAGTACCTCAGGCGCTAAAAATAAGTCATAGGTCGCTCACAACTCTTACTTATTTCCTTTTAATCACATAGTTAGTTGTTTTACAAAACAAAACATTTTTTTCTTCGAAACTTAAATAATATGAAACACCAGATACGCGAATCAAGTATTTCACAATAATTTAAGATTAATTGGTAATTGAATATCTAATCTTGATAGAATCTTATCGAACCAGTCTGTGCGCTACCCATTTTCAAATCTACTTAGCGTATAAATTTTTTAAATATATCCAAATTTATAATTTTCTTTCAATTATATAGGTATATATAAAAATGTTTATTGTTAACACTAATTGATTAATTATAAAACATTTATAGACGACAGATAACCTTATTAATATTTTGATATTAATAAGGTAGTCTGTCGTTCTATTTAAACCGAAAATAAAAACATAATATATTCTTTGTTCAAAAGCCTATTCCAAACAAAATAAATCAAATAAAATTTGCATTACTCTGTATCCCACACACAGTAGAAATTTTGGAAACATGAGTGGCGGAACTCTACTCCTCGCTTTGTCTCGACACCAGAGCGAAGAAATGGAAATATAAATTTAAATAAATATTTCATTTCCTCGAGTGGGGATCGAACCCACAACCTGTCGCGTTTCAATCACAGTTTGTGCCCACGACTGGCCTGAGGCCAGTCTGTATTTCATTTCAAGATTATATTTTTGAAGAATATCCATAAAAATTGAGCCGTCGTGGTGCAGGTGCACAAGCGTGTGAATGTAAATGCGACGGTTCTGGGTTCGATTCTCATTCTGGGGAATGAATTATAAGGAGAATAAAATAATACCTAATGAGGCAATCCGCGGTGCTGAGTTCTGCCACTCAACAGGCAATGGAAACGGAAGTGTCGTAATGGGAACGGAGCGTCTTAACAATGGGTCCTCAGGTCCCCACGACATACGAAAGTAAAAAAAAAGTTTTCATGTTTTTTATCATTTTCTGTGATAATATTTTCTGTTTTTTTTTAGTAGATATATACAAAGGTTTATTACGGGAGCCCTTCAACCTAGTACGAAGGGAGACACCCCTGTATGTAAACATTGGTTAAACCGAGTTCAAATAGATTGGAAAATGATTTAATGATTCTGCAATGATTTAATAAAAGCGAAAAAAGAAAATATTATTAAACATAATTTCGTATATTAATGCACATTTTAAAATATATTATTGTATAAATATATTTATTTTTTATAGCACAAATCATATAATATAAAAACATGTTAAGTTTAGTTAATGGCAATATTTACAAAAAATCTCGACGAGGATGGGATTCGAACCCACGCGTGCAGAGCACATTGGATTAGCAGTCCAACGCCTTAACCACTCGGCCACCTCGTCATATACACCATATACAAAATACAACACAGCATTGGCCAACACTGCTTTATATAATTTTATTATTATACAATTAAAATTTTATAAATATAGATTATTGATTGATTTGAATACCTTTTTTTTTAGTTTCACACTGTATTCCACGAAATGTCACACAGCAGGATTGGCAGAGGGAACTTAGTTAATACACTCCGTATCCCATTTTCGGATGATTTCTGAAGGCATTGCATGATGAGTGGCGGAACTCAGCGCCGCGTTTTGCCTCGATACCAGTTTGAAGAAATGAAAATATTAAATATTTCTTTTCTTCGAGTGGGGATTGAACCCACAACCAGACCCGTTTACCGTCACACACTTGTGCCTCTGCGCAACGACTGGCCACATATAGGTAATATAATATGATAAAAAGCCATATTTCATTTAAATTTTGTATTTGGTTATAATAATAATTATAAAAGTAATAAAAAAAGATCATAACGACTCGCACAAATTACCTTAAAATAAGGACCATGTAATAAACTTCTTAAAGCCCGCCAAATAAATACTTTTTGTCAAAATATGTATTTGAAGTCGTATTCTGAAAGAAGAGGAGTGTATACAAAAAATATGTTGCCAATAAAAATGTGTAAAACAAATGACTTTTCAAAGTCATGGAACACTTATGAAACTCAATAACCTATATTATTGTAATTAAACGACGTAACGTTGCAAAGAGGCCAGTCGTGGCACAGGGGCATGAAGTGTGACTGTAAAACCGACTGGTTGTGGGTTCGATCCCCACTGGAGGAGATGAAATATTTACATAATTTTTTCTATTTCTTCGCTCTGATGTCGAGGCTAAGCGCGGCGTTGAGTTCTGCCACTCAACACGCAATTCCTTCAATGCAATTCGGCAGAAAGTGCCTACCCTGCTGTTTGCGGGATACAGCGTGAAGCTGAAAAAAAAATATAATTAAATTTATAAGAATAATATTACATTTTAAAGGCAATATTTTGAAACTATACAAAAAACAGAGATCTTTGTCACCTTTTACAATAACTACCAGTTAACTTAAAAATTAGGCTCGTCAGATATAATATCCTTATAACATGATGATCGTGGCGTAGGGGCACAAACGTGCGTAAATCGCACAGTTTGTGGGTTCGATTCCAACTCGAAATAATGAAATATTTAATATTTTCATTTCCTCGCTCTAGCAACGAGGTAAAGCGCAGCGTTGAGTTCCGCCACCCAACGTACCTCCACCTCGAACGTGATGAAACGGGGTGTTTTAACATAACTCAAATTTATATTAAAAAGCAATAAATATTCTGTGGATTCATTGCTAATATAACATTAACTCTAATTTCACAACATTTTCATTTAGCAAACTAAGCTGCCTTGTTCTATTCAGGTTTCGCTTGCTCTATTGTCTATTCTGTTTTATAGCTTAAGCTACTACATTCTACTTATTTGTTATTCAAATATATGAAATAAAAAAAAACCTAAGTAGATAAAAGGGATAATAATAAATATAAATAATATTAAATACTCATACAGATAACATTAGTAGTTTGGTACCTAATGCTTACTCACATATTTTTACTTTAAACACATATTTAACTTTATAAAACAAAATATTTATTTATGTTTCTTATCAGCCTTACATAACCGAGTGCACCTAAGGTAACCTCCTTGTAAGTTCACCGAGCAGCGAGCAATCAGCATAAACAAATGCACCCAGGCGCCATCGCCGGTGACACGTCGCGCCCGATATGACAAATAACTTCAGAACGAAACTACACGAATACCAACATAAAATAAAAATGTCAAAA
>DWQW01011353.1:0-11499 GCA_018249695.1 Heliconius erato demophoon
CGCGCTTAACCTCGACACCAGAGCGAAGAAATGGAAATATAAATTTAAGTAAATATTTCATCTCCTCGAGTGGGGATCGAACCCACAACCAGTCGGTTTGCAGTCACACCTCCTGCCGCTGCGCCACTACCGGCCTCTTTACATTACCACCAAGAAAAAATTATGTTCAAGTATTCTCACATTTTTAATTTTTAGTCTTGTTTGGTTACTGACATAATATATTCTGAAAGCTTCGCGAAATTACATAGTTAATAACCAATCGGTTATGTTGAGCATCAAACGTGATTTATTATTCATGGCTTAAAATTCAGAATGTCATTTTGCACGTGCAGCTGATGATTTTACATATTTATTAACTTTAATTTTATATTAGACAGAAAGCAATGTTCTGAGATAATCAAAAATGAGATCATCTGTCTAGTACGATCAGAATTAGACAGATGATCTCATTTTTGATTATCTCAGAATTTTTAGCTTTATTTTTTGATATTATATAGTCCAATTATATAAAATCTTCACATAAATTGTAGCCTATGTGCTATTCTGATATATTACCACTATTACTGTAAAGCTGCTTAAATTCTGTTGCGTAGTTTTTGTGTTAAAGTGGAACAAACATCCATCCTCACAAACTTTTACATTTATAACGTTAGTAGATTTTAAATATTCTTTTTACTTTCTGGCCTTCTATTTTAGTAGATACTTCTTAAATCTTTTTTGGTAGAAGCTGCCTCAATGGAAGATTGTATACACATTTATCTTTCCGAGTCTGTTATTTCGATGGACATATGTATATTTATATGCTATATTAATCTTATAAACTGTTATTCTTTTAGGAATAAGAGTTTTGAATTTAGATCCTAGTTAATTAGTAACATTCAACTTTTAAATATTTTCAAATGAAGTAAGTTGTTAAGACGTATAGAGGTAGATATAAGTGTAGACGGTAGAAGTAGGAGAGATATGTACAATAAATAAAAAGCAAAACCTCTCGATTATCTATTGCACGATCTCCTCAGTTTTTCGAGTTATCATTTAATTTTCTCTTTAGAAAAAAATGTTTGTTGTACAAATTTGAAATTATTCTAGATCCTATTTAATGTCCATTTAACTGGGGCCTTTTAAAGTTACACAGGGCTCCCAAATCTAAGTAAGTTGATAATATGAATAATATAGGTGAATAGTATTATACATAATTATTGTTTATATTACATAAGTATTGTTTGACTAGTGGGCGCGCGCAGCTTTACCCACTTATTTGCACCCTTAGGGGTGGATTCTAAAACAACCACTAAACAAATGTTCAGTGAAATATTTTTAAGAGTCTGAATTTCAAATTTTATAAAAATAGGTGCGGTGCTTTCAACCCCTCTTTCATCCCATTAGGGTTAAAATTTTTTGAAATCCCTTCTTAGTGGATGTCCAGATTATGAAAATGAAAATTTAATACATAAATTTAAATTATTAAAATAATTTACTCCGGCGTAAACACAATTAATTATCAAATAATTTGAATGATTCAATGAATCTTTATTAAGTGAAGGGCTCATTATTATCCTGATATGTTTTTGTTAATGTTTTTCGCGCATATAGCAGAATAATATGCAGCATAATAGGCAGAGGGAACCTAGTGTAACACGCCGTTACCTATTATTCGACGAATTCTGGAAACATGGCGTGTTGGGTGGCGGAGCTCAATGCTTTGCCTCGACACTAGAGCGAAGAAATGAAAATATAAAATTAAATAAATATTTAATTTGGTCGCGTAGGGATCGAACCCACACCCAGTTGCGTTTACAGTCACAAACTTGCGCCATGTATATGCGCCATGAACATGAACATTTATAAAGAAACGATAATTTATTTCTTAATCATTTTTTGAAAAAAATGCTTGTAACTAAAAAACGTATTTAGTTTTATTTAACGAACATAATTTAGGTTATCACAATAACTGTTGGTAGGGTGTGTCATTTTAAATTAGGTTGCGTGAGAAATTTTATGTTGCTAGAAACTACTGCTACGCTAATGTATTTTTATAAATGTAAATATTTTTAATTAAATCTATATGCGTTTAAGACAAAAGTTAATTTTAAAAACTCTGTCTACTTTTCGTGATTGCAGTAATTATAGTATCAGAATAGTATATTTTCTTTTTTCATTATGTTTATTATCGAATAAACATAGAAAAAAATTGTAATTATAATTTTGTAATTATAGTAAGTCACTGGGGTTACATATTGCTGCATCTACGTTAATATTATTTTACAATTTATGCCCAAATAAACGATATTTTGGCGTTGAGATCCGCCACTTAACACGATCCAGCGTGAAGTTAAACTGCAGTATATAAAATTAACCATCCAGAAATTTAGTTTTTAAAATGTCGTTGAAAATTAAATAAAATGATGTTTTATTTAATGAGGCTTTTGACCTACATCGTTTTTATGCTTAGAACAAATATTCATTTCGTATTTTACTTCCTCTATTTTACTTCCTCTACTTGTGTGTAGTTATTTTATACTTGCCCTAGCTTTCAGGGTGAGAAGTAATTAAAAAGATTGCTGTAATTACACTACGGTTAAAATTGCTTGGCTTGTTTATTTTTAGAATATATTTTAAAAAGCCTTTATACAAGATGAATAGTGGGGAAGGAAGTCGTTTAACTCTAGGTTCCTTCTGCGTACCCTGCTGCGTGCGGGATACAGCGTGAAGCTGATTTTTGATTTATACGAGACCTGCCTAAACATTTTACAATCGTATAAATGTTATATCAGTTTTTATATATTTCAGTTATTTTCTCAAATAATATATATAGCTATAGATTTATTTTCAAGTACAATTTGGAAGATTTTTTCTTTGCATTGAACAGGAACACCTGGGTTTTAGTGGCGTCGAAATTGACCACATTGCCATTCTTCTAACCCGAGACAGCCTTGAGGGTCAAATTAAAGTACTCTTCCATGTTTTCTCCATGCGATTGTATTTTAGGCCCACTTGCTTTGTTTACGTAGCTCTCTACAACAGTGTTGTCATCTGCGGACCCAAAAACTCCAGGCTTTAGCAAATAATTTATGTGGAGCAGGAAGAGTGTTGTAAAGAATACCGTCCCTTGAGGAACACCGGCATTTACATCCTTCATATCTGATGATGAGTAGTCATCCATGACTACTCGTATAGATCTAACTCTTAAAAATCCGATAACCAAGCGCATAAGCCATCGGGGAAGATATATGCAGACATCTTAACAATAAGGCTATCATCCCAAAAACTGTCAATAGCTTTGAGATATAGAGGAAAACGGAAATTGCTTCGCAGTGCCTCTCAATGACCTCACTCCAGATATGTGTGACAACGGTAGACCGGTTACACAGAAAGATTTATTGGTGATTATTGAGATGCTCATTCGTGTCTACGTACACCAAGAGTTTAGTAATAAGAACACGTTACTAAGATTGATATATTAAGTTGCATGATAAGATTGGCAACATTTTAACGTTTTAAAAAGAAAATATATTTAACTTCATACATTTAACTTTAAAAATAACAATCACGTTATAAACGTTAACGAACTTATTGGCGTAAGCACTAATTTTGGTATGAAATGAACTATAAATACAGTTTCCTAATGTTTTTTTCAATAAAACATCTTTAAATTTTTAAATAAATAAAATAAATCAGCTTCACGCTGTATCCCGCACACAGCGGGGTAGGCAGAGGGAACCTAGTGTTAAGACTCACTCAATTTCCCACTTTCCGTGGAGTTCTGGAGGCATTACGTGTTGAGTGGCGGAATTCAACGCCGAGCTTTGCCTCGACACCAGAGCGAAGAATTGAAAATATAAATGTAAATAAATATTTCATTTCCCCGAGTGGGGATCGAATCCACAACCAGTCGATTTTACAGTCACACTTCCTTTCACCTGCGCCGCGACTGGCCTCATATTATGTTTATATTTTGAATTTCATGCTAAATGCAGCAAAAATAATGCATAAATTCTCCTCATATCTCTTGGTTGTCTGTACTTGAGAGAGAGAGAGAGAGAGAGAGTTATATTTTTCTATACTCTATTTTTATCATCTAATATTTGATATTGCTTCCTCTGCACAATCTTGAAATTAATAATATTAATAGATATACAGACAGACGGGCAATATAATCATATAAGGGTCCATTTTGTTCTTTTGAGTTAGGAAACTCATAAATATATGATTAATCTTGATGTCAATTAAAATGTATAATTGTTTTACAGGTGCAGCAGAAATAAGAAGCAGATCATTGCTGTTTGGAACATGAAATATTTGTAAAACAATCACTAAAAGTAAGAAATTATATTAAAATAATAAAAGATATTAGGAAGCTTTATATGTCTTTACAAAATCTACAACTATTTATTTTAAAAGAGTACTCTAAAGTCCAAGTTTTAAATTGAATGTAGAGATTTTTATATACTAATAAATAACTATGGTTTTGATCTTTGAGCCTGTTCAAACGAAAATTAGGTAAATAAAATAAATTATAAATTCATTAAAAGTATTTTTATTTAACACCTTTGTACATATTTACTTAATATTTTTTTTATAAAAAACAATTAATACCTTAAGTTGCTGTTCTATTTAAGAATCTTAAAAATTGACCAACTTAAACTTAAATAACTACAGATATAACGATGTTATTATAACCTAAATACATAATATATTGAAGCCAGTTGTGGCGCAGGGGCATAAGACTGTAAATGCCACCGCTTCAAATTCAATTTCCACTTGAGGAAATGAAATATTTAATTTATTTTCATTTCTTCGCTCTGCTGTCGAGCGGCGTTAAGTTCCGCCAATCAATAAGCAATGCCTCCAGAATTGACGGAAAAGGAGAAGCGAAGTGTCTTATTCTTCTGTCATGCCATATGCGGGACAGCTAAAATATATATATATATATATATATATATATATATATATATATATATATATATATATATATATATATATATATATATATAAAGATAGAAACGAGCAGACAGACAGGCCAACTTCCAACATTATTTTCAAAAGTGTAATATGAATCCTTTATTTATATTCAATTGTTGCCAAATGAATAGCACTAATGGACTACTCTAAATATACGTACATATACACGTACAGGTATAAAGTAGCGAATGCGAACAATGGCGTCCTATGAATGAGTCTGTCAAGGGATCATTCACGTTCTTTTGTGTAAATATGAGTGGCTCATGGTAATATTCTGCAACGTTATGATATTAAATTAAAATATTAATAAAAATTTCAGCTACGGCTTATATTTTTTTTTGTATGTAAGTTGTAGTTGTATTGTGACTGTTAACGTGGTAGTAGTGGTTGTACATTCGATCTCTGCTTAGAGTGTTCAAATATATTTCTGTTTCATCTTCGATGTAACGAAATCTGGCGTTAAGCCCCGCCATTTAACACATACTATGTCAAAAGTTGACCCATCCTCTGTCTACTCTTCTAAGCGCGGGAGGAGAGAAGCTGAAAAAAAAGGTTCATGTTCCTCTGAAATTTATTTAATTAAATTAAGAACAAAAAATATATATTTAAAAAGCAAACTGCAAATTAAATTTTTGATGAAGCATTTCATCTTTCTACTGTCTTACACTCTAAACTCGATATAATTTAACAATAAAATAACAAATAATTTTATTATCATATCACTTAAAACTAATAATAATAATAATAATAATATAGTTAATCAATTACTTTAAAACTGTGAGGCCAGTCGTGGCGCAGCGGCATAAAGTGTGACTGTAAAACCGATTGTGGGTTCGATCCCCATTCGAGGAGATGAAATATTTACTTAAATTTATATTTCCATTTCTTCGCTCTGGTGTCGAGGCAAAGCGCGGCGTTGAGTTCTGCCACTCAACACGCAATTCCTCCAGAATTCGGCAGAAAGTGGGGAACGGAGTGTCTTAACACTAAGTTCCCTCTGCCTACCCTGCTGTGTGCGGGATACAGTGTGAAGCTGATAAAAAATTACTTCAAACATAAACCAATTAGAAAGTCAATATTTAACAATATTGAAACTATTATCAAAGTTTCGAATAAACTTATACAATTTTATACTATTATATGATACATAGGAAGAGCGACTTGAGGTGTAATTACACTAGCTTTGTTACTCGCTGGAGAGTTATATCAGATAACTTTGTTACACATTCTAATATACTTTGAGTGGGTAAATTGAGAGGAACAAACAGTATTTGCTTGTGTAAATCACATTAGAGTGTATACTATGAATCTGAAAATTTAATCGCAATTAAATTTAAATCCTAACGTCGTAAAGTACCCGCTTTTAAATGTTAGGTTAAGAGGATTTAGGTTTTAGGGTTCCGTATATTTCGCTCCATAAAAACGGAATACTAATAGGATCAATCATTTTGTTGACCGTCTGTCCGTATGTCAGAAATATTTATCTGAAGATCGCTTAAAGGTATCATAGGTATAGCTAAAACTAATATCAATACCTTACAGCAAAGAGTGCTCAAGTTCAAGCTTTAAAGTCAACGCAATCAAAAGATACTCATATTAAAAATAATTCTGTAATCTAAATCTTAGGGTACTAACGTGTTTACTTCCTGTAGACCTACAGTTATGAAATTTGGCACAAAGGGAAAACTTACTTTACAAATAAAGGAAAAAAGCCGAAGTTGAAATGTATAGGTATTTAATAAAAAAAAAACAAAAAAATTGCAAAAAGCGAGCCCGACTCACACTTTACTAGTTTTTATTCAGCTGCGTGAAGCTAGCCTTTGTAGACAGAGATAATTTGGTGTTAAGACATTCCTTACTCCTTTCAGCTTGATTTTGGGACGTTGCGTATTGGGTGGCGGAACTGATAGCCGCGCTCTGTATTATTATTTTATTAGTTACTATTACTATTATTTTATTATTGTATTATTTACTACGCGACGATGGCCACAATAGTCTTATGGATGAATACCATAAATATATAAATATTTAAATAGATGATTTAGGATAGAATTCTTTTTAAAAGCTTTTATATTTGAATTGACGTATTAGTATGTTTGTTAGTGTTTGTGAAATCTTGCAAGCTCAGTTTGACCTACTTCCCAGTGTCTAATTGAGTTGAAATTTAAATTACGACTTCTTTTCTGATGGAAATGAAAATAATCAATATGCAGTTGTTGTTAATTCGAAATGGCCGCTACAACAAATTTTTACACAACCTAATATGGTTAACAAATAAAAAGGTTTGATTTATATAATACCATTTGATTTGTACCATGCAAAAAAAAAAACGTCTCGAAATCTTGTTTTATAAAGGTGATTTTAAGTATGAATACTTATAGAACCAAATCCTTTTAATGTGATAAACATTTTAAAATATGCAAAATTATTAAATTTTCGACAAACGCAGTTTTGCAATAAAAAGCCAATACATAAATTTATAAATACGAGACCTCGTTGTCTCACCGCAACGTTGCCGCAAAGTAAATTGGACCGTGATTAAAAGATACTTTTATGGTTTTACCCTTTCTTTTTGTTTTACCAAGCGAATTCCAACTTGACTTTTCTGCTATTCTATGGAAATGAAACTTTATATATAAGCTGAGTTTTTGTTGAAGTCCAATTTTGTTGTCTAAGCGTATACTGAGTAACTTTGTTTTTATTAATTCCCATGTTATTTTAAAACAACTGGTGTTTTTTCACAAAGTTTTTTTTTTATATAATCTGTATTCATATGATACGATAATAGAATTATTTTCATTTTATTTATTACAGAATTATTACCAAAAGCTGTATTTTAATTTGAATCAAATATAGAAATAAAGATATTATTTTTATAAAATGCATAAAAGACCAGGCTTGTATAATATTATTCAAAACGAATTACATACGCATACAATAAAAGATCACAACGTACTCGTTTTAGCTCACTCAATCGTAGCTTTAAGTGCCATTCATATTGTAAGAAAATCTTCAGATAAATCTCAACAGTTTTCATGAGAATGCTTCAGATATCTCAACAAGATAATATTTCTCTTTCTTTTATCTTATCAAATGTAATAGCTTTGGATTCTTTATGTTGTACATATAAATATGATATTTAGAGGCCATCACGGTGTACCTACATATATTTATATGGTTATGGATTTTTATTTTGCCATCTTGTTTGGTGGGATTCAATTGGTTCATCAAACGCCACTACTGGCCTCGCGTTGGATTAGTGTCCAATAAGTAGATAGTGATCCACTGTAATGAACGCATTAATAAAATTGATTAAAATAAGCACAATTAGATGTTTTTTTCCATTGTTAATGTTGTCAGTTATTCTCAACAAAGCAGTAGCTGTGCTGTATCCAATTCTAAATCTGGACTGGAGATGATTGTTAGTGTTAAATTAATTAAGTTTACATTTTGAAAAATTAAATGACATATGTTCACGGGCAATGACAGAAAAAGAAAGTAAGCATTGATATCATATTAGCATGAGATTTGGTAATTTTAGAAGTGGGGGAAAAAAAAACATCGCCACATTTCAGGGAATCGTTTGAAAGTACGTAGCAGTCAACAAGCTGAGTAAAACAAGTATAAACTTTGCAAAAGGAAGCATTATGAGGTAGAAATTTTAATTGTTAATTCCACAAACGTACGTAAGTTCCAAGAAATACATTATAAATGCAAGTTTCGAAATTCAAAGTTTGAAACAAATAACAATTTGTGTTTTTCATTAACTAAGAAACGAGGCCAGTCTTGACGCAAGCACACAAGTATGCGGCTGTAAACGCGATAGTTTGGGGGTTCAATTCCCACTTCCTCACATGAAATATATAATATTTTCATTTCTTTACTCTCGTAAAGAGGCAAAGCTAGGCGTTGGGTACACCCACTCAAAACGTAATGCCTCCAGAATTTAATGGGAAAGAAGTGTGTTAACACTAGAGTACCAGGTTACCTCTGCCTACCCTGCAGCTAGCTATGTGCGGAATACAGAGAGAATATTAAACAAAAGAAACCAGTCTTTACATTTGTATTTTTAGGTAAGGTATAAAAAAATCTGCTTATTAAAAAGTGATACTTTAAGTTCACAAAGTCGTCTCTTTAACTAATATTTGACTATGAAAATCAATGCTAAAGCAGAAAATCAAACAATATAATAGATACATTAATTTTTGAAAATATTTCTGAATATTTTAACTATATCGAAAGTGGACGAGAGAACGTATGGTTACGCGTTTCTCTAGCTTTAACTTTAATTATATATTCCTCATAATTTTAAATTATTATATGTTATATAAATTACAATTTAAAATTATGTAATATAACGAAATGGAATGTATGAAAAATGATTTTTATTTACATCATTTGTAAGTATAATCATGGGAATTTTGAATCTGTAACTTATTTGCCCACTGGGCTGTATCAGTGTCAGTAAAATAAAAAGTTCATATATTATAAAATAACAGCTTGCTATGATTTCCCAGTTGAATTCGCTTATGATTTTTACAGTTCAATGGGTTGCATCGCTATTTTAGCTCAAACAAGTGAGAAATTTCAATCCATCGGATATTTCTTTCGTGAAAAATCGCTGCTGAACTTCAAAAGCTTTCACGTGTAGTAGTCGCTTTGAATATTTCCAGGCATTTGTCGATTTCAAAAAAATCACATAATATAGAAATGGTGAGAAATTGTCAAAAAAATATGAAAAGTCATAAGGCAATCAATGAACTTTAAATAGTAAAAATAAAACGACTGATCCGTATTCTAGTAGTTGCTATCCAAAGAAAAATTCTACTATTTTATACCTTTTAGCTTACGTTCCGTTTCACACAAAATCTTTAACAAGATGGAAGAACAATTTCAACTTCTGTTCGAAAAAATGAAGCTTGAGATGGAAGTTCAGTCTAATACCATAATGGCCAAAATAGATGAAAAACTAGTTCCTTTAGTGGAGGAGAACAGAAATTTGAGAACAAAGGTGGAAAAATTTGAGAAGGAATTAGAGTACCTCAAGAGAGGACAGCGAGAAAATAATATTATAATATTTGGCTTAGAAGAAACGGAAACATGTACACTAGACTTAATCCAAAATCTAAACGAACATTTCAAACAGGACCTAAAAATAAATTTAAAAAGCTTTGAACTTAACAAAATCCATCGCATTGGACATAAAAAACCTGGAGATAATAAGTCGAGGCCGATCGTATGCTCGTTTATAAATAATTGGAAGAAATGTGAAATTATCAAAAAGAAGAAGAATTTAAAGAAAATTTACATCACCGAAGATTACTCGAAAGAGGTGCTCCAAAAGAGAAAACAGTTGCAATCAGACTTAATGGAAGAGAGGAATAAGGGAAATTTTGCCTACCTGAAATACGACAGACTTATAGTAAAACAGAATACTAACCATCAAGAGAAAAGGAAAAGAGATAGCTCTGTTTCGCCGAATGCTGGCAATATCCAACCAAAAAAGCAACAGTCTCGTTTTCCAACTATGTCTAAAAGGGCAGATGCCTTTGACATGATGAGGGCTAGATCGAACTCTCTCACAAACTTAGCCCCCAAAAACAATCAATAGCAATTAAACAGCGGCAAACGGAATCAAAACCTAACCAAGGCAACTCATAACAAAAATCTAACAAACCACAAAACTTCCCCAAGCCGACTGGTCATCGTGGGGAAAAAAGACCATAACCTTCCAACAAAAAAAGAGGATAAGAAGAATTTAGAGAATAATTATAGACTACGCAACAACCATAAACAGAAAGATTCAAAAATTTACATCACCGCTTTAAATGTACGCACTTTGAGAGAAGAAGAGGATTTAACAGAATTAATGTATGCGCTTAAACATATTAAATGGGATGTTTTAGGACTCAGCGAAGTTAGGCGAATGGGGGAAAATATTGTAGTTCATTCAGACTACTTACTTTTTCATATAGGAGAGACTCCAGGCCAGTACGGGGTAGGATTTATTATTAAGAAACAAATAACGGAATATGTAGAAGGATTCGTAGGAATCTCGGAACGTATAGCAATAATAAATCTAAAATTACCAGGGTACAAAGCCTCCTGGTCTATTGTACAGGTATATTCACCTACAGAGCAAGCTAAAGAGGAAACTATAAATAAATTCTACCTTGATTTGAATAACGCCATAATAGAACACTGCCACAATAACTTAATAATACTAGGAGACTTCAACGGCCAAATTGGTGAAAGACGCCCAGGAGAAGAATCCACAATAGGAAACTTTACGTATCACAACAAAATCAGAAGTAAGAACGGAGAAAAAATCATCGATTTTGCAATGGGGAATAACCTAACTATACTTAACACAGTGTACAGGAAAAGTAAAAAGAACATGTGGACCTGGATCACGCCGGATGGAAAGAAAAAAAACGAAATAGATTTTATAATGACCAACAAAACCAGATATTTTACAAACTTCGATATAATTAATAATCTAAATTTTAACACTGATCATAAATTAATACGAACTGA
>DWQW01011354.1:0-11497 GCA_018249695.1 Heliconius erato demophoon
GTACCCTCCGTAACACCTGTTCACGAATGTAGGACAGACATTTATAGCTCGTCGTAACCGTATATACAACTATATAATAACTTTATAATATATTATATATATATATATATATATATATATATATATATATATATATATATATATATATATATATATATATATATATATATATATATATATATATATATATATATATATATATATATATATTGTATTTGAGAATTATGTAAATAACCACATGTACTTGCAAAAACATAGCATGTAACATATTTAATTTTAATTCTTTTAAATATATATTTTACTTTGATAATATTAATAATGTAGCTGGTTTTGTTTGGTTTTTTTATTAATATTTTACTATGGTTACGTTTACTTATATTTTTTTCATTTAAATTAGTTAGATATATCCAAAAATAATTTCCTAAATATATCTAATAAGCATTCGTAAAGTTTAAGCGGGCGAAGCCGTGTCCGGGTCCGCTAGTTTGGGTATAAAAGAAGAACGCTACTATCCGCGTGTAAATGCCAAAAAAGGCGAATTGGCGACGTGTTAGCCACTGACATGGTGGCTAACTCGTCATGATGCTATCGTCGCAATCGCTTCGATGACGTTCTACTCAAGTGTGATTTGGCTATGGTTTTTCTATTCATTGGTCATATATTACATGACTTTTCTTCCTCTCCATACATTTTGAAAGCATGCAGAAAGCGGCGAGTTTCTCTACTCAATACGCAATGTCCCCAGAATTTTGGTTCCCTACGACATACCTACCCTGCTACATAAACATAAATTACATAATATGTATATTAATCATAACTACATGCTTTCCAAACAAAAACACTAACAAAAACCAATCTCATTCTAACATTATTCGTATTTGACAACACAAATTCTGGAATTATTATTTTATAACCATCACAAATTAAATAAGCTGAATGGATCTTAAAAAAATATCGATAGAAGGAAAATAAAGAAGGCATTCTTTCCACAAAAACAGCTTCGATAAACCTCGACGTAATAGACAGTGTTCCGCCATTATCTCGTATTTATTAGCCGACGCGTGCGAGGAACGAGGAAGGAGCCTCTAGCTCTATCGTCCGACCATTTTCCATGGTCTGTGGTATCTCTATTTCAATTAAATATATCTGGAGTAATTGGCCTGTATTTATAAACTAAGCAGAAATATGCAATACAAGGTTTACGTATGTTTACGTATGTTAGTGTCACGAATGTTTTTTTTTATATTTTATAAATCTAGCAAATATTTTAAAATAAATATACTATTACAAATATTTTTTTTTCATAATTGTTATAATTCAAATAGATAGAGCTTAATTAAAAATTAACAAAAACTTAGTATAATTGGGATATGAACTTAAATATAATAAACAAACCGACTAAAAAAAATTGAGGCAATCTCGATGCAACCAGACTTGTGTCTGACTGTATACGATGATTGTGTAGTGTTTCATTTTTCCGTTCTGGTAACACACAACATGCCATTGAACTCCGACATTTAACAGACAGTGTCTTGACACTAAGTTTTCTCTGTCAACTCGAATACCCAAGAATATATTTATTGTTTATACAAAAATAAATAACCAAAATACTTCAACAAATTCAAGCAATAAGCAAATTAAGCATTGCACTAGTCGTTTGTGTATTTCTGTCAAGTTTAGTACTTGGCAAGGAATGCTTTCAATTTAAATTAAAGTTGACTCAAATAGATTTTCATTTATTTACTTATTTAAAACCATCTGACCACCACTTTTAAAGGTATGCAGCAGTATTTTATTTCATATTTATATCAGTTATGAAATAAAATATTGTCTGTACTCTAAATGTGGGAGAGAGTCAAAAAATTTAAGATATTTTGATTTGCTTTATATTATAACAAATCAATAAGAATTTTCATATTTTTTTATATACCTACAGTTGAATTTTAATTTGACTTTTCTACGACATAGTGTTAAAAATCGGAAGCGGGTAACGTTTTTCAAGAAACACGTTAAAAACACACATCGTCTATATGATTCTAAACTATTTTGAAAGAGATACTATGTAATTGCAATAAGTGATATGTATCACCTACTAACAATACTTCACACTAGTTTCCTTCCAACAGGGGCCGTTACTTACAAGCGAGTGCCCCCGATTGACACAATTCCACTGCTTTTATAGTTATTTTCCACCTAAATCTACCCTCTTTTACACGAGTACGCTAACAATAGTTGATCTCATATATTCGAGAAATAAGAGAAAGATATAAATTACAGAAAATTAGTACCATTTTAGTTATAAAAATCATTATTAAAGTTCTTTAATCATCGACTTTCTTTTTGGCCAGACTACTTAGTCATCAACTGCAACTTTGTGTGCTAATGTTTTACGAATAAAATAGAAAATTTAGTTTTTTCTTAATATATATATATATATATTCCCTATACTCCCTAACCCATAAATGGGTACGAAATTTCAACTGTCGAAGCCTAGTAGTTTCATCTGTGCCTTGTCTGTACAGATACCCAGTAGCCGAAGAGTTTTATAAATACCTATAGATATTAAATCAATTTATTGACATGAACAATTACATGCCGCCGTGGCGCAGGGCCGCAATCGTGCGACTCTAAGTGCGACGGTTGTGTATTCGATTCCCACTCGGGGGAATATTCAATATTTTATTTCCCTACTCTAGGCAAAGGGCAACATTGAGTTCCGCTACTCAACATGCAATATCCCTTAGAATTAGGCGGAAAATGAAGAACAGAAGGGTTTTAATAGAAACGGAGTGTCTTAACACCAGGTTCCCAGGGTCTCTTTGTCTATCATAACTACTAAAAAAATAAACAACATAATTTACACCGAACAATCTTCTTAAATAAATTTTAAGTACTTACAAAATTACCTTAAATATGAAGTTTAAAATGAATGAAAACTTTAGAACTTAAATAAAAACCACTTGGGTTCAGACGTTACTCTACAAGCTACGATATTCGTAGAATATTTAAGTGTAATAAATGTCTGGTTTTATACGTGTGGAATGTACTTTATATTTTTCTATACTGATAGTTAAAATGTAACATAATTTGATAATCAAAATTCAATTTTTTTTGTTTTTCTATTTTTCTATTTCTTAAGTCTATTTTCTCTCTAAGTCTATGTTTTAGTCTATTTTCTCTCTAAGTCTATTTTTTAGTCTACTTTCTCTCTATATCTATTTTTAAAATTTTTGTGTTTAGTATCCTGGTCGTGGTCAACCAACACCAGCCATGCTTCCAGAATTCGGTGTAAAACTAGGGAACAGAGTATCTGAATGCTAGGTTCTCATGTTCCTTTTGCCAGCTACACAGTGTGAAATTTAAAAAAAAATAATTTCTAATATTGACCAATATTTTTTTATTAAAACCAGAGAGCAAGTTTTAATTAATGTTTTAGTAATTGAATGTTATTTACACATTTAGTCTCTTTGTTGTTTATAAAATGAACGTTCAAATATTTATACATAATATGATTACATTTCAACAATTCTTGACATTATTTTTACTATTATTAAAGCGCTTGTTTTATTTGAAATTCGTAAAAATGATTTCTGTTGAAAATATAAATTGTTGATTAGATTTGATATATCAAGAAAAAAATATTTGTACGCCTAAATTTTACTAATCCTAATATAGTGATACCGACTAAAATAAACCTAATATCACAATATTAAACATAAACAATCAAATATTATATTATTGTGGTTAAATTAAACCATTGGAAGCTATTTATTATGATTTTTTACACCAAATAGTCACAACTAAATAATAACAGCCACATTGTGGTATTCGCTAACGTTTCATTGTTTATTTTTAGCCATCCACTATATAGTTACATTTTGAATGTGTACAACATATAAGTTAATGCCTTATACTGATAGAGGCCAGTCGTGGCGCAGAAGCACAAAGTGTGACTGTAAAACCGACTGATTGTGGGTTCGATCCCCACTTGAGATGAAATATTTACTTAAATGTATATTTCCATTTCTTGACTCTGGTCTTAAGGCAAAAAGCGCGGCGTTGAGTTCTGCCACTCAACACGCAACGCCTCCAGAATTCGGCAGAAAGTGGGGAACGGAGGGTCTTAACACTAGGTTCCCTCTATCTACCCTGCTGTGTGCGTGAAGCTGATTTAATAATATTTTTATACTGATACCAATACTTTTTTTATTATCTAGCTATTTTTAACTTCACGCTTTATCCCGCAAACAGCAGAATAAGCAAAGAACCAAGAAAGCAATGTTAAGTTTAAGACACTTCTCTGCTCGAATTCAAGACTCTGTTACTTGAGTGGCCGGAATAAATGTGAAGTTAGCTATTTTTTAGCTGTGCGTAACATATAAATATTAAATATTTAATTTGACAAAATGGGAAGCGAATCCACAACTGTCGCTCACAGTTACGCCCTTGTACCATCGAGCTATGACGGCCTCAATTTAACTTAAATTATATTTCATTATGTAGTTCCACATTTATTTCGGCAAAGCAGGGTAAACAGAGAGAAAAGTAGTATCGAGTCACTCCGTTATCTACATTTTGCCAAACTGTGTATGTTTAGACTATACGTATCCTCACAGCGATATACTTGAAATAAAATCTTAAAATTAAAAAAAAAATGTCAACTATCAAATCGCTTGTGATATATGAGGTTAATATGAACAGTAAAGATATATGAGCAAGATATTAGGACAAATGCGCTATAATATAATGTCTAGTTCAACACTTTGTTCTCATTTGTATGTAATATACATAAATCTAAAATGTAATTCCGAGCTAGCTTTCAAATAAAAAAATATAGAGCGTACTTTATAAATCAACACAATTCTATTTTTTAGGATAGGTAGAGAAACTCAGCAATTACTCCCACCATTTCTCACTTTTCGCTCATTTCAGCTACGTTCCGTTACGTAAAGACTTTTAATTAGTAAAGATTAACTACTAATTTAAAGTATCTTCGTCGCTTAAACTATACGAGCCTTAAAAAAGCCATTAATAAATATTCGTAATATTTATTAAAGGTTTTTTTTTAAGCCAAAGTGTCAACTTTGGCTTTGCGTAGAGACGTCTCCTCGCTGTGCGTTCTCTATCGCATTTATCATGGGGAGTGTTCTGAAGAACTGTTTGACCTGTTACCTACTGCCAAATTTTCATTTTTTAAATTATGCATGCTAATATAGCGGGTTCGCTAGTGATAAAATATATTAGCAATTTCGTTTATTTCAGAATATAATATTAGAATTAACATTTTCGTCTTTACGATCTATATCGCATAGAGTGAAAGGCCGAGAAAATTTAGTATCTCTTTTGAAATGCAGCGGGAAAAGAAAAAAAAATCATTCCCGCAAGTAAGAATCAAACTCGCTATCCGTCATGATTACAATCAGATGCTGTCCACAGTGGGTTATCATAACCTATTTTAATTTATAAGTGTTATAAAAATAATGAGGCCAGTCGTGGCGCAGGGGCACAAAGTGTGATTGTAAAACCGACTGGTTGTGGGTTCGATCCCCGCTCGAGGAAATGAAATATTTATTTAAATTTATATTTCCATTTCTTCGCTCTGGTGTCGAGGACAAGCGCGGCGTTGATTTCTGCCACTCAACACGCAATGCCTCCAGAATTCGGCAGAAGGGGAACGGAGTGTCTTAACATTAGGTTCCCTCTGCCTACACTGCAGTGTGCGGGATACAGCATGAAGCTGATTTATAGAAATAATTATACGCAATTATTTTTTACCATGCAATGGCACTGTACAATTAAAAAGAATAACTTGAAAACTTATAATTGAAAAGAATGAAAACAAAACAACACGTTGATCAAAATGTGTCGTTCCGTCCTCTTAATTACTTCGATCAGTCGCTAATGGGTTTGATCGGTACTTGGAGCGCTGAGATGTCACAGCTTGTTTTAATTAAAGGTATGGCTTGCCTTTGCTTGTTGAGGATCTCGTATAAAATAAAATAGAAAAAGAGTTAAATGTTAATATAAATCATTTATATGATAAAATGGTGAGGAACCTTCATATTTTTTTAGGAACGGTAGGTACCTATATGCTGCTCCCGTAAAAGACGCGCAGATCTTTCCACTCTATATAATAAACTAATCGTTTTTAATGTAATTAAATTATTTAACTGTTACTGAATTATTTTGTTGTATACGATTTTATTATAATTAATAAACATGAATTTACAAAATTAAAAACCAATTATAATGTTATTTTCCGTACCGGGAATCAAACCTCTTTTGGGTGAAAGCCAGGTTTCCTAGCCTCTAAACTAGTAGTTAAAAGTTACGATTATATGTTATTTTTGTTGCATAGCTTCCTGGCATATCTAATAAAAATATCAATATGACTAATAGATAACGTGAACGCTATGTAATTTATAATAATGGCCAATCTTTTCAAACATGATTTAAAAAGATTTATTGCTTGTATATTAGTCGCATAATAGCTGTATTATTTTACCTACTTTACCTAGTACATCATTTATCTTTAATTTTATTTTATTTTATACATACAATGAGCTATAAATGTCTATAAGTGTAGGTAGGCCAGTCGTGGCGCAGGGGCACAAAGTGTGCCTGTAAATCGACTGGTTGCGGATTCGATCTCCACTCGTTTACACGTTTATATTTTCATTTCTTCGCTCTGGTTTTGAGGGAAGAGCGCGGCGTTGAGTTCCGCCTCCGGAATTGGCGGAAAGTGGGAAACGGAGTGTCTTAACACTAGGTTCCCTCTTCCTACTGCTGGTTGCGGGATACAGCGTGAAGCTAAAAAAATAACAAAAAAAAGGGTATAAAATTTTGATAATACTCAAAGAAATTTAACAATCATTAAATAACTGACCTCTTATATTACTAATAATATCACTTATTAACGTGATTCTTGGATTGTGTCATAATTTTTGTAGTATTCGGCGCTTTATGTCAAAATTAAACCAGATTATAACTAAAAAATATAAAACATTTCATTTTCTTTTATAAAAATGACTTTAATTTAATTGAACGTAAAAAGCACTGTATAGAGTAAAACACCAAAAGCTTAGTTCTTTTCCTCATGGTTTTCCTCAAACTTTAACAAGTTAATCAAAGTTTACTAAAAGTTCAAGCCGAGACACGAACCTCTGCGGTAGTAAAATGAATTAAAAAAAATTAAAGCGCAACAGTCTTCGTTATTCTTAGTGGGAGTGGAGCCAATTTTTGTAAGGTCAGAACCTAAAGGGATAAAATGAAATATGCTGGTATTATTTTGCTATTAATGTATGTAAATAGATGATATGAGTATGGTGACCTCTTTCACGGCATCTCCGGTATTTTTAAAATATGCATATAGATTTTGTTTTAGTTCAGTTGTGGCGTAGATGAACAAAGTGTGACTGTAAACGCGACATGTTGTGGGATTCAAATTCGAGGAAACGAAATATTTAATATTTTCATATTCTTCATTGCGGGGTCGAGCACAGTGTTGAGTCTAAACTCCACATGCAATGCTTCCAGAATTCAGCGAAAAATGAGCAACGGAGTGTCTTAATATCAGGTCTTCCTTATCAGGCGATCCTTCCGCCTATCTTCCTGCGTGTGTGTGGGAAAGTAAAAAACAGTATTTTTAAAAGCTATTTTGAAACAGACAAACGCATTGACTACGAGTATTAAATACTCTATGAATAAAAATATATTTTATATTTCTTATATTCAAAAGACAAGTGAAACGAAAACGACGATAATTACATATTTTACAGTATGTGCCAATTATTTATTTATATATTTATTTATAGGTAATTTTATAACTTTATTGCATGTCATAAAAGATATCTAAATTTATACTAAGCTATAGTATAGTTTTATCAGATACGACTTTTGTTACTTTGAGACGGTTGTGGGTTCGATTTTCAATCGAGAAAATGAAATTATTTTCATTTTCTCGCTCTGGTAAAGAAGACAAAGCGTGGCGTTAAGTTCCTTCAGTCAAACACGCAATGTCTCGAAAATTGGACAGAAACTTGAGAACGGCTTATGACACCAGATTGGATGCAGCGAAAAATTAAAAAAACTTAAGTTATAATTAAAAAAAGTAGATCTCGACTTTTGTGTGGAAGGCATTTGGAATCATTTGGGGCATCTATTCGTATAAATGGGCCGTTATTGGATCTAAAAAGAGGGAAGCTAATGTTTACTGTGACCTACGTTGCCCTTTTAATGTTGCTACTGTCTGGAACTCTCGAAATGGAGATTAAATCCGGACTGGCATAGATTATTTTATTGTTTTGATTAGAATTTGCATTGCTTAAATAGGTTTAATGTAACATTACTTTTTATATCTGTCCCTTGCTACTTTTATTAAACAAATGAATGGTTTTTATTATTTTTATTAATAAATGAATATATCTTTTTAGAAAGTAGTTACTTAGTAGAAAGGACACAATACGATACTCACGTTAAAATTGACAAATAAATTTTTTGACAACAATTAAAAGACTTATTATTGAAACTTACAAAAATATTTAATTTCACATAAAAATATGTTTGTTTCCGCTTGTATAACTATACAAATATTAAAAAAATAAATAAAAGACTGTTTTCCCGTACCGGGAATCGAACCCGAGCCTCCTGGGTGAAAGCCAGGTATCCTAGCCACTAGACCATACGGGATGATAACAGAATGTTTAATTTTAAATATAGTACTTATTTTTTATGTGTTATAAGGATCTAAGAAATGGATATTTGTGTTTAACATGTAACATGAGTAAAAATGTAAAGTAGTAGGCAGATGGAGCTTAGTGTTCCGCTCTCCGCTTTCTACCGAGCTCTGGATGCATTGCGTGTTGCGTGACGGAACTTAAATTTAAATTTTTCATTGAGAGAGAATCGAACCCACAATCTGTCATATTTATAGTCACACAATTTTGTCCCTGTGCTACGACTAACCTCATGTTATTAATCTAACTAACCTAAATATTTTCAATTGTTTTATTTTATTTTTAACATATCTTGTTTACATATACTCGTTTTAGATTATATAGCCTACCTATTCCATTATAACTTCGTTTCGAGCGTTGTCATAATTTGAAATTAAAAATTTTGGAAGGAAGGGTGAGAACCTACCGGTGCTGTGTTATATCACTCTGTGATCGTCTTTGTTCGTATTGTTTAATCTAGGGCCGGAACATCAAATATAATTGAACTCTACAATCAAATTAGAGGTAGTGGTTTTTCGTCGCAATTTAAGCTTGAAATTTATAAGTTTACTTGATTATAATGTATAAAAACGAAGTGCTATAGACAAAATTGTGATATGAATTGATTTTTTTGTAAAAGTCAAAAGCTTTTAAAAAGATGTATCGGTTTCTCTCGTCTTTATTCTTATTGTTTTATTTTTATCTGTTTGTTTGTTAGCGCTACTTTTCGAATGCTACCTAGCCGTATGATTCTTTTTTTATCTTCATGCTGTATCCGCATATGCTGCCGCAAGGTAGTCGGCGGAAACCTGGTGTTAAGACACCCCATTTCTCATTTTCCGCTGAAACATTGCATATTGACTGACGGAACTCAATGCCGCGCTTTGTCTTATTTATTACTTAAGCAAAGAAATGAAAATGTCAAATATTCTATCTCCCCTAAGTGGGATTTAAACTCTAAGCCACCGCATTTATAGTGTCACGCTTGTGCAACTAATATTTTATAAAGTATCATTAAAACGTGGGAAACGGAGTGTTTTAACACTAAGTTCCCTCTGCCTACCCTGCTGTGTGCGGGATACAGCGTGAAGCTGATTTATTTTATTTATTTATCGTTAAAAAAACGAATAAATATGTTTTAAGCATACAATTATATATTGTGCGAAGTCTATAGAGACATATAAAACGTGCCTCGCTTACACATTATTCTTGAATTATCACCAGTATATAAAATATTGATGTTAAGATTTTATCGTCGAGGCAGTAAATTTAATATCTAAGATTAGGTATAGTGGGAACTTCGAGCGTCATTTATAAGTCCACTTGAGCTCATCGTAATCGTAAAAAGGAATTTATTTATTAAAACAGATAAGATATAAAATAATAAGGTCATTAAGGATTATTGAGATTTTTTTAAAGTGTTAGGAAAGAAATACTAAACTATTTATTAAATACTTATCAAGAAAACCTATAAAGAATTGAACATAGCGGGGCTCGAACCCGCGCCCCTGGAAACCGACTAGGCGCTCCGAACACTAAACCATAGGTTCTCACCAAGCTACGCCGAAATTTTTATGGAAAAGTGATCGAACCCACAACCGTCACACTTACACTTTTACAGTCACACTTTGTGCCCCTGCGCCACGAATAGCCTCAATAATATGTCCTCAATAAAGGTTCTGTAATATATATCTCTATAATATATATTCCCATAATAGAACTAGAAATAGAAACAAATACAGCTGAATAGACGTTACCGATATAAGATCATCTCGATCTCAAAGATACGCTGTACCGATGGTTTTCAATTTATCAATATCCTTTTGTAAGTGAACGAGATGTTGCACAGAGCTACAATATACGAGTACAACATGCGCTTCAATTTACTCATCTATTGGTAGTATGAAGCAAGGTAATGCAAGTGTTACTACTTGATATGAGGAAATCAATACAAAAGTTTTATTGATATTTTTCTAAAGTAATAAAAACATGATTGGAAGTATTTATATAATTTTAATGAGTATATATAATTATAATGAGGCCAGTCATGGCGCAGCGGCACGAGGTGAGACTGCAAAACTAACTGGTTGTGGGTTCGATCCCCACTCGAGGAGATGAAATATTTACTTAAATTAATATTTCCATTTCTTCGCTCTGGTGTCAAGGTTAAGCGCGGCGTTGAGTTCTGCCACTCAACACGCAATGCCTCCAGAATTCGGCAGAAAGTGGGGAATGGGGTGTCTTATGACATTAGGTTCCCTCTGCCTACCCTGCTGTGTGCGGGATACAGCGTGAAGCTGATAAAAAAAAATAATTTTCATTGACTCGCTCTGGTGCAACAAGTGACAACTTTGGCACCAGGGTGAGGTTGTGATAATATTAAATACCTCGATTAGGAATCAAACTCACAACCTGCCACAGTACCTACATAATAGACATGGTATAAATTTTATATATTTTTTCTCTAATTAAGTATAGGGGAGAGGGGGGGGGGAGCTTAGAACAGGGGCACCTTTGAAAATATGTGTTAACAGAGCTATTTTAAAAAGAAATTTTGATAATTTTTTTTTGAGTAGTGGCAGCACTAATCTGCACACGTGTCACTTGTCACCGCTTATATATGAGAACCAGTTGTTGAGTTACGAGGAATGTTTGGTTTTGAGTAAAATTTTATACATTTTTAAATAAACGCGTAAGGATCGCAGGGATCCAATTCAAGGTATATGGTTTTATTTTTTCCTCTTTTAGTTAGAATGTTTCATATATCATGCAATAAACTAGAA
>DWQW01011355.1:0-11496 GCA_018249695.1 Heliconius erato demophoon
AGACTAGTCGGGCAGTTTCAACGTCCGTCATTTGTCTTACTTTTTTTATTGCGAACGCGGCAGAGCTGAGTTTATCCGCAAGTGTTTCTAGATGAGTGTTCCACTGGAGTTTGGAATCTATCGTTAAGCCTAAGAAAATAGCTGATTCCGACACACTGACTGTTTCTCCTTTAATTTCTAGACTAAAATTATGCTTTTTAACGTTTGGTAAAGCAAATTCAATACATTTTTTATTATACACTCACAAATATAAAAAACTTTTAAAATTATGTCTATAGTAGAAAGAATTTTATAGGAATAGTTGCAGACAGGTAGGTGGCAGTTAACACATTATTTACTTTTAACTATAAGTTTGAAAATTCTATTTTTAATAAAAAATTACTAGGAGCAACTAAAAAAAACGTTATAACTTTTTTGGTGCCTACCCGAAAAAAAAAACAAAGAAATACGGAGTTCCAGAATATTGTGGAAAAATAGTCCAAATTTATTTAACACTTAAGAAGATATACAAAGAAAATAAATAATAAAAGAAAATAAAAAATAAAATAAATAAAGAAAATAATAAATTCTAAAAGAAATAGATAAGTATTATTGAAACTGATACGTATTAGCAAGAAGATAAGGCTTAAAATTGAATACAAGTAATGAGTACAATATTTAACCCGGCGGGAGTGTGGTGGGGTGTGACATACCCCTAGGACAGTTTATAACCCTATATCATTTTAATTCGCGATGTTACGTTTTAGCGGCTTTGTGTAGCTGGAGGGAAAGGATGGTGAGAGTGGAAAGTGGCGTGATCGCAATGTTGCGCCGGCCAGTGCTCGGAATACATGCGTGCAAACGTGTGTGGGGTAAGTCACACCCCACATACTTTGTGTATACATTTTGTGACAATTTTTTTTATCTTTTGCTTTGGTTTTATTTAATTTTGATTTAATTTTTTATTTATCTACGATAACAACAGCATATTTTACGTGAAATGCTCTTTATTTATTTGCCAATTATTGCTTTTTTTAAGGTTATAAACAAAAATGTCAGTGGCAACCAGTAAAAGAAGACTTATATCATTGCTTAACGAAGTTTTACAGCATTCTTCAGATAAAGCCAGGTCTCAACTCTTCACCATGATGATAAAATTGATGAGAGCACTGGAGATGAGAAAAAGCCGAAAATTATTACGTTTTATAGCTCGACAAAAGCTGAAGAAGACAGACAGTTGCCGACAAACTGAGCGCAACTTATGATGTCTCTCGCAATAGCAAACGCTGGCCATTGACGATCTTTTAGGGACTTTTAAATATGGCAGTTATCAATGCTAACTTTATATTTCAAAAAAGTGCCAATAGAAGGAACGAACGTACAGAATTCCTCCTCAATTTGGGATTGAGTTTGGTTTATACGTATTTGCAGTTACAAGGAGATCAAAAAAATATTCAATATTAAGAGTATCGCTGCGTACCAGTAGCTCAAAAGGACGATATACTCGATGTGCAGATTGCCCACGCAAGCAAGAACTGGGTGTGGAAAAGCCACATGCCTACATCATGCAATTTTTTCTTGCAAAAAAAGTACTGATTTTGAATGAAAATACTAAAGTGTTCCTAAACTATTTTATAATGTTTTATGCTCTTATTTTGTGTAAGATCTCATATTCTTTTAAGTTTTTAGAGTTTTTTTTGTTTAAATAAGACTTGTTATTTTTTTATTATTTTTTAAATAGAGGTTAATATTTTTGTTACCAAAAACAAGTGCCTTAGATCTCATTATGTGAATTAATAAAAATAAATTGAATTTACTGTATATTTTATTTTCTTTACACGTAAATATATACCTTATGTAATATATACCACTTATTTCATTTAATTTTATTGAAAAAACAATTTTAAGTGCCGATTTATTTTCGGGTATGTCACACCCCGCCACATACTGTAAGTAACTTTTCTTCACCACACTCCCGCCGGGTTAAACAAGTGAACGTCGCAAGCGATAGTAGCCGACTCTTTACTCGTAGCTAGCAAGCAGGCTACGTCACGCACAGCAAAAAAAAACTCGAAACAAGTTTGTCATGCGAATGCGCTGCGAACGAATGAATAATAAATATAAATATTAACAGTTTCATTTTAAGTAAATTTGAAAATAGAATGTAGTGTAAGAATATAATATTAATATCGAATGAAATAGAAGTTTACATGTATTATTATTATTTATTTAATTTTATAAAAGATAATATTCACTACAAACTTTATTCGTCGCATCATCAAATTCTCAGGTATTATCCAAGCACAATCCTGAAATCGGTACAGAACCTTCTGTGAGATTCTGACTTGGGCTTGGTCGGTTTTTTCCTGAATGCACTTAAACAAACATTTGTATTGCATATTTCAAGCAGGTGTAGCTGCTCGGGTTCGCTAGTATTAAATATTTCTCATTTTAAATATTTATTTAAATTTATAATTGTATTTCTGCGCTCTGGTGTAGGGGCGTTGAGTTCCGCCACTAAACATGCTACTTTGTAAAAAAAATATTTTTTATTGCTGTTATATTGAATTGGCCAAATCTCTAGTCTTCAATATTTCTTGTTTGATATTGTTTGTAAATTATTATTTGTACGATGATAGAAAAAACTCGAGATTATATGATTAAAATATAGACTGAGATTTCAAGATGTAGGATTCTCGATGTAAGTTGATCTCTCTCAAGCAGCCATGTATTGCTTGACATTTCTCAATTATAGATAGCGTTTTTTAGACTAATATATGATCAATGTTTTAATCCGGAATTATTGCCAGAAAAACTCATTCACAGTGTGCGCGCAGTTACGGTTTACCTAAACAGATGCGATACAACTAAACATTTCTCTATTAGATACGAAAATTAAACCAATTGCCAAAACACTTAAATTATTATTTGTTTTATGCGTAACCAAACTAAAATAATTAATAAGTAATCTAAACCTCAAAAGGAAAAAACCTTATAGGATCACTTTTATGTTATCTGAAATTAATATTAGATATTTAGGTTTACAGTTCTTTGGAGCTCATAGATTAAGCTTTTATTTCAACGCAGTCAAAATATATGAGCATTTATGTATAGCTTTTGCTTCATTTTGTATGAAATTCTCATTATAATGTACTTTCCGTAGACCTACAGTTACGAAATTTATGTCGAAGCAAGATCTTATTAAACAAATAAAGAAAAAACTACGATAAGTAAAATTTTAAAGTCATTATTAGTCATTTAATACTGAAATCGGTACAGAACCCTCTGTAAGCGAATCTGACTTGCGCTTTGTCGGTGTTTCCTTAAATACACTTAAGCAAACATTTGCATTGTATGCTCTGCGCGGGTCCGCTAGTACTGTTTAAATAAATATAAAAATATTTCAATTTAAACTACTTAGTTTGACAAATTTGCTAATTGCCGTAACATTTTACACAACTGTTTTACAGAATTGTCTGAATCTTATTTTTCAATTTGCATATTGGTAAAAACATCGACATTTCAAGGGATCCATACCGGAGTATATGCGGGGAAAACCAAATAAATAAATAAATAAATAAATACCATTTTTCGAGCAAAATGAAATAAATTTCCAAACGAGTTAAATTATCTGATAAGGCCGTCGCGGCACAGTTAAACAAACATGACTTTAAATACGACAACTATGTGTTCAGTTCCCACTTGTAGAAATTAATTATAATGTATTAATATTTAGAGGACAGTCGTGGCGCTGGGGCACAAAGTGTGACTGTACTTGCGACTGGTTGTGGGTTCAATCCCCACTCGAGGAAATGAATTTCCATTTTTTTTGCTCTGGTGTATTAGCGTAAAGCTAAAATAAAATACAGTTTACCTGTATGTATACTCCTATACACATAAATAAATTTAAAATGTATGTCATACACAATGTGTAAGACACAATTAAACAATTTTAACATTTTTGTCTGTCTCTTTGTTTATCTGGACTAATCTGGAGGTTGCTTATCCGGAGACAAGTTGAACCGATTATTATGGGACTAACACTAAAATATAGAGAAGGTTGTTGAGCAACATAAAGCCATTTTTTTTTTAAATGAATTTGTTGCCAGTTCTTTACTTTTAGCAAATGTGTTCTATGTTCATGGCTTTTAAAGGTGTGACTCCAATAAGCCATCTACCTTATACTGTTTTTTTTAGTATTACTTTAAATTTTTTTTTTTTAAAAATAATATCACTTCGTTTCAATCTTTTGGCATAACTTTGAGTTACAAGTGCAGATGTAAGGTCATTGGGATGTCTTTCCAGTCGCTGTCGATGTTTACAATTATATTTTACTATTTCATCCGCAACAGTGTCCATCTTGAGGTTTTCATGGATTTCCTTGTTGGTAACAAACCACGGTACTTAGCTGATTGTTCGCAGTATGGAGTTTTGTACTCTCTGGATTATCGTGGCATTGGATTTACAGGCACTGCCCCAGAGTTCGATTCCAAAGAGCCAAACAGGCTTCAGTATAACATTGTATATGAGAAGCTTATTGTCAAGGCTCAATTTGCTGTTGCGCCCTAGTATCCAATTAAGGTTTTTGTAATGGATATTAAGTTCACACCTCTTTTTTTCTATGTGATTCCTCCATGTAAGGTGACGATCAAGATGAAGACCCAAATACTTGACGCTGTCGTGATGTCAAAGTGTGGTATTTTCCAATTCTACTGATGGACAGTTTCCTTTTTTTATGGTAAAAGTGACCTGAAGTGATTTGCTTGCACTTGCTTTTCTTCCAGCTATTCAGCCATGTTGTGATTTTATCCAGGCTTCCCTGTATGATCTCAGATGCAATAACTGTGTCTTCGTGACTAACAAGTACGACACTATCGTCAGCAAATTTTGCCGTTGTGACTCCTTCAGCTTGCGGAAGATCTAAAGTATACAGTATGTACAGTACCGGTTTCAAAACTGACCCCTATTGTACGCCAGCTTTTATTTGGAAAAAGGATGATTTTGCATCCGCTTCTTTCACCGAGAACATCCTGTCTTAAAGGTAAGATTTTAATATGATATAATACTGATGGGGCAAGTTACTCTTTAGTTAAAACAAAATACCACTATGCCAAACCTTACCGAAAGCCTGTTGGATATCGAGAAACACGGAGGAGCAGTATTGTTTTTCCTCGAGGCTTTTTCGGATTTTATCACATACTCTGTGCACTTTTTCTGTGGTGGAGTGCTCTAGCCTAAAGCCAAATTGATGGTCGGGTATCACCTTTTCATTGCTAAGGATGGGCAGTATTCTATGCATCAGCAACTTTTCTAGTAGTTTTGTGAGAATGGGGAGCCTAGGGAATGGGATCCCTATGAGGTATCTTATCGGCCCATAAGTCTTTATGGGCCGATAAGATACCTCATAGGGATCTACGAGGAAGACTGGTAAGTCTTATAAATCATAATGATTTGTGAGAATTTCCAGGCCAAAGGAAAATACTGCACCCGCAGCACAGCATTAAATAGAGATATCAGAAATACAACAGCTTTTCGGGGTAACTGTTTCAGAATTTTCTTTGTGATAAGGTCATATCCAGGTGCTTTCTTGTCTTTAAGTTTGGTAATTACTCTCCATACTTCACGGCACTATAAAGGGACGAGATGGTAGCGACATTTCAACAGTGGCACTTTTCTTGTATTTGGACTTTGCATTATTGCGTTTGGCCATGAGTACCTTGATATCCTAAGTCAACCACGGAGATGTTTTAATTTCATAGGCCTAAGAGGTGCATGAATATCAAATAGTTCGATCAAAAGACAATTAAAGAGGTTTATTTGGTCGTTGACAGACTTAGCGCTAAATATACAATTCCAGTCGATACTATTTAGATCATGCATGAGTTTTACATTATCTATGCTATTAAAGCATCTTCGTATCACCACTGTCGGTTTAAGCTTAGGTGAGCGAATCGAATGTTAAGCATCGGCTGTTATTTATAAAATATGCCGTTGACAAAGGGGTAATATTACAACTCCTTACCGGTTCTGTTGACGGCAGCGAGCGCATTCATATAAATAAACTAAATACGAATACATACTATAAATATATATAAATTCTATTAAATGCATGTATAGAAATGATAAATCAAAAAGTAACAATACTGAAATATATAAATGGTGTCAATTTATGATTTATTAAATAAACTATAAATATAAATATTAAATAATAGTCCCTACAGTAAAAATTATATATTTTACCGAGTTAAAAAAACCTAAAAGCATTCTCTTTTTTTTTCTGTTGTTCATAGTTAATCAATTACATATTTAAAAAAAATTAAGATTAGGAAAATAAAATTAAGAAAACAAGATCGATGAAACATTCAACATAATAATACTTTAAAATAGAAGATAAATAAAAAATGAAACTAAATTATAATATACCTATATATACATGTTTTTAATACAATATCACAATTAAAAATAATAGTATTATCAATTTATAGAAATACTAATCAAACATACTAATCAAAATTCTATTATTTTTTTTTTCAGCTTCACGCTGTGTCCTGCATACAGCAGGGTAGGTAGAAGGAACCTATTATTAGTAGTATGTAGTAACCTATTATTAGCAGTATTAAGGGTCGCCGATACTTTTCCCCTACACCAGAGTGCAGAAATGAAATTATAAATTTAAATAAATATTTAAAATGGGATATATTTAATACTAGTACTACTTATAAATTTAAAGAAATATTTAATACTAGCGAACCCGTGCAGCTACACTTGTTTGAAATATGCAATACAAATATTTATTTAAGTGTATTTACGAAAAAACCGACCAAGCGCAAGTCAGACGCTAACAGAGGGTTCTGTACCGATTTCAGAATTGTTCTTGGAAAATCCCTGAGCTTTTGATGATTACACTTATTCAGTATGAAATTACTAATAAATTACTTATATTTTTTTACGTCTCGTAGTGTTTTCTTTATTTGTAGTTTATTTATGTTATTGGCATCTATTCGTAACTATGTCTCACGTAATACAGTATGGATAAACATCGTTCTAAATAATAATCTTACGTCTAAGCTGTTGAGTAATCTTGATTATATCTTTAGGGGTGAGTTTGAAATATTTTATCATATATGCTGCTCCCGTAAAAGGAGCGCAGTCGCTTCTACCCTGTATATATTTTTAATTAAAATAAAGAGCTTCACGCTGTATCCCGCACACAGCAGGGTAGGCACAGGGAACTTAGAAGAAGACACTCCCCTACCCTACTTCTGCCGAATTTTGGAGGATTTGCGAGTTAAGTGGCGAAACTTAACGCCGCGCTTTGCTTCGATACCTCGAGCGAAGAAATGGAAATATAAATTTAATTAAATATTTCATCTCCACAAGTGGGAATCGAACTCACAACCGTCGCGTTACAGTCACACCCTTGTGACCCTGAGCCACGACTGCCTCAATATATATTTTTCTTATTATAATATACATTTTATTATTAACGGATCTCTAAAATCATATATTTATAAAGCGGACGAACGTTGTTAAAAAATTATATTTATAACAAAATACTGTACTGTTACTGTTTACCTGACATATTTACGGATTTGTAAATTATATTACATACACATTATTTTTTATAAAAATAAAATGTACTTCGTAACAACGTTCGTTCTTGCCATATTAATTACTGCTGAAGCAAGAATTTCTTTAAAAATTGAATCTGGAAGAAATCTATCTGACCTAATCATAACACATTCAGGTACTGATGAAGCTATAATAGGAGATAGAGAAATAGAGCTATTCCATGTCGACACAGATACTTTAAAACGAGCTGTTAGAGCCAGATACAGTAAGATGCCTACTGACGTTTTTCTCAAAAGTCCGACACCTTGGGGTGACCTATATAAAAGATATCAATGGAAACAGGTAACGCGGGTGATGAGAATTAAATCTGCTAAATTGAAAGGGACCTCAATTAAAACTATTGTAGTGTCAAAACAAAATTTTGACAATTTATCCCGTAAAACTATCACAGTGAATGCTAGAGTTAGTCATATTGTTCAAAATACAGTCTCCACTTCTTGGACACGTAGTAGGCAGATATCTGTGTCGCAAGAAGTCGAATATGATTTTAATGTTGTAGTGGCCAAAATAGCGGGCATGACGACTTTTACGTACAGCTCAACGGTTGGTAGGAGTGAAGTAAAATCAGAGGCAGTGATGCTAGCAACAAATAGTAGTATGGAAGTAGAGTTGAAGCCAGGACAGACAGCCACAGCAGTTCTGTCTGCAACCCGAAGCACAATGAACGTAGAAGTTGAATTCGCTTTAACTTTACATGGTGATGTAGCTGTGAATTTTAAAAACAGGTATAACGGACACCATTTCTGGGCACCAAAGATTGAAAACGTGCTGTTAAATGGAAATTTGCCAAGAGAAGTGACATTTGTAGAAAACATAGAGATTGGTCTATTTGGTGACGCGTCTGTGCAAGTGTTTGATAAAAAAACAGGGGCGGCATTATTGAATTAATGAAAAAATCTTTTCTCAAGTTAAAATCTGTTTAGTTTAGCTTCGTTGAGGTGAATAATAAATGTATTGAGAAAATATCGAATGTTTTTTGGGTATCAGCTTACACACGAATGTCCTCAATATACTTTAATATTTCTTATTATATTATATTATTTATTGTATATAATTTATGTAATCTATTATTTAGTACTAAGTTTACTTAGTACCTACTAATAAAATTATTTATACTAATATTATATAGAGGATTTCCTCTTTATTTATATTTTGTGTGTATGTTTGTATTGTTTTCACATAAAAGCTACATCATCTTCACTGATCCACATAGGCTATATGACGTTTTCAAAAAAAATAGAGATCCCTGATAAAAATGCAATAACGTAACCCAAGTTGAAGAAATTGATTAAAAATTCTATCATCGTGTGCGAAAACTATAGATGATAGAACAAAACAATGCTCTACAGTATTAAAGAACGCATCAATATCCATAAAAAAGTTCACGATACAATATGTCCAACTACTGTAGTTATGACAATATAATATTTTTTTTATATTTTTTAAGTTAACAAAAGTGCTGACAATAATCAAACCATATTATTCATACCTCTGCATAATCCTTATCCCTTTAAATGATATTTTATTAAACATCATTTCAATACTTGTAAAATACTTTTAAAATTAATAAAATCGGACCTTCCATTCAAAATATATAACGAATTTAAAAATGTCAATTTAAAGAAAATCCTGTAATAATAAAAAATGCGGAGTGTGTGGCCTCGCGCACCGTAGTGGCGTGACACTGCGGGGGTGAGGAGGAGGTGCATCAATATCATTAAAATTATGAAGACAATCGAATAATTTTTTTGTTTCTTTACTTGAATTGAATAGGCCCCGAAACTACGCTTACTACTTATATCGCGTACGATGTGGAAATTATTGACAATAGAGCAAAGTTATGTACTACAATCTTATACAAACTGGTTAGAGTTTCGTGATACATTCGAAAACCTTAATCATTGTAACGATGCAATGAATAATATTAATAAATTTCATTATTTAAGGTCTTCACTTGAGGGATCCGCTGCTGTGGTAGTTAACCCGATTCAGTTTACGGCCGCTAATTATTTGGTAGCATGGAAACTCCTTTGTGATCGATTCGATAACAAGCATTTGTTAATTCAACACCATGTATGAACCATGTAAAGAATCATCAGTCATTTTAAAGAATTTAATTGATCAAATTAATAAAAATTTGAATGTTTTAGATTCATTAGGCGAACCTGTTAAGCAATGGGATACTCTTCTCATTTACATTATTACACATAACTTAGACAGTAAAACGTTCCGTGAATGGGAGGAATATAAAGGCCGCCTTGATTAAAATTGTAAAATATTGTTATCGTCGTTTTAAAATTTTCTCAGAGAACGAGCTGATTTAATAAAAACCTTTGAATTCCTAATTTTATGTTTTTCCTAATTTCTAATTTTAGTCATACAAATGCTAAAAATGTAAAAGTTAAAACAATTATTAAACAAGATGGAAATAATAAATATAAACCAACTGATTCTAATTCTAATTAGATTCTATTTCTATTAAATCTAGATTATGTCAAAAGTGTAACGGTGACCATAAATTAAACGTTTGTCCTCAATTTTTAGCTCTGAGTAGTGAAGCTCGCTTGCAAATTTTGCCAAATTACAAAGTATGTTTTAATTGTTTTTCTTCAAGTCATTATGCTAATAACTGTAAAAAAGCAGGATGTAAAATATGTCGTCGTAAGCACCACACGCTTGTTCATAGTACAGAACACTTCAAGTCTCAAACCCACGTCGGCTCTTGAAGCCACCGTGAACAGTAATGACATTAACAGTGGTACTAATGCGTCCACTACTTCAACGCATGGTCCAAGCTTATCGTTATCTGCACATGTTAAACAAGGCGATATTTTGCTTTCAACGGCATTAATAAAAGAAGTAGGAAAGACTTGAACTCTGTGGCGCCTTAGTAGGAGTTCGCATTTATGAGAAGGTTAAGGCGTCGTTAAGTTTACAACCAAAGCGCGTGTATTTTTGGACTGATTCCACGATCGTTAGGTTCGTTGAAGATGCTGCAAGAAGCTTTAGTTTTTTGTTCGCAACAGAGTAGCAGAAATTTTAGATAAGGCCGAAAATGGTGAATAGAAGCACGTTCCCTCTAGTCAAAACCCAGCAGATTATATTTCGTGTGGAGTTGATATTGAAACAATCGGTTCTTTAACAGAATGGTGGTAGGGACCAAGTTTAATTTAGAGGTGTAAGTAATTTCAATCCTTTTTAATTTTTTTAAGGCTTCAACGTGCCATAGCTTTCGTTTTGCGTTTTGTTGACAGAAAATGTAGAAATTTACTACACATTGGTGTTTTAACTGTTAACGAATTGTAAAAAGCTTCAAATGTTATAATTCGCACATCTCAAAATGAATCTTTTAATGAATATAAGATGTTGCTAAATAAAACTGAGCTACCTAAGAAAAGTCAGCTTCATAAATTTAAAGTATTTTTAGACGATCAAAATATTATACGTGCTGGAGGGCGACTCGCGACGAAAATTCTAATCTTAATTATGATAAGAAGCATCCCATTTTAATTAATTCAATGTATAATTCAAATGATGATATATATAGGTATGTAAAGAGAATATACTCTCTTTAAATATAGAGCGCTTTTATGACACTTGTCAAATGTGATTAAATTAATCGACAGCCACGTAAAAGATATAAAACAGTGAATACGTGCTAAGACAAAAGCAAAGTAAGAAAAGAATAATTAATTGTTATAAACTAAAGTAGAGCGGATAAAGATCAAAGATAAAAGAGAGAGACGAATAATTAACTGTAATTGTCGTTTCTCTAATTTACAGGTAACTTGCTTTTGCTAAAATGTTTGTACATATTGTAATTATGTTTATAATAATATTGATTAAAATATAATCTCTAATTTACAGAGAAACAAATTTAGTTAA